>CM039679.1:8555876-8673376 GCA_022537955.1 Schmidtea mediterranea | reverse complement strand
GGACGTCGCTTACTAGATTTGACGAATTCGTCTTGTATTGATAGGCGAACAGAGTGTAAATAAACTGAACAATAGCAGATAGTATAGGTTGCATTAAACATTTATCATTATTAATATAACTATTATTGTTATCTCTGTATCCGCGTCACCGTGACAATTTCGTCTCACGTCATTGGCAAAAATCTGTCGAAAAACCGGAATTGTGAAATCCACATCCGCGAATACGGGATATGGAGAGTAAGTAGGATATATCAATAATTATCATTTTTCAATTTATTCACAAAATTTAATTTCTAATTAATTAATCCAACCGAGAGCGATTTTGAAATTGCCGCCGGCAAATCACCATGTGGTGGTTGGTGAATTATTTGGAGAGGTTTTCGGGTCTCGTTATTGTGGATTTATTTTCGAGCCGCCCTTCGATTGGAATGTTATGAAGAAAAAGGTTATTATATAAATATGTCCACACCCACCCGCCCTCCTCTTTCCATTCTTTCCCCTCCAGGAAGCACTTCAGTTGGTTACCAAATTAAATTTAACATCAATAAAAATATAAGGTTTATATATCTCTAAAGGTTTACTAGAATTTTAAGAAGTTTTCAAATGGTTATAATAAATGTAAGTGATTGATCTAGGGGTTCATTAAATAAGGATAATGTTTGCTAATTATTATTATTATTATTATTATTATTATTATTATTATTATTATTATTATTATTATTATTATTATTATTATTATTACTATTATTATTATTATTATTATTATTATTATTATTATTATTATTATTATTAATAATATTTTTATTATTATTATTATTATTAATATTATTATTATTATTATTATTATTATTATTATTATTATTATTATTAACATTAATATTATTATTATTATTTTATTATTATTATTGGTAATTTCATGAATTTTTACTTATGCCATTTTTTCACTCATTAAAAACTTTTGAAAATATTTATTTCAATTGAAAAAGAAAAATCTTTATTTAAACAACATTTTACAGTGACGTAATTTGTGCCGTTTAAACGCTTGATTTTATAGAATGTATTCATGAAGTTTATCAAGGATTGTCATTCTTTGAGAAACATTTAGGGTAAAACTTTTGCATGTTTCAGAAATTTGAAGTCCTTTTTAATATGACTTTTTATTGAAATTGTTTTTAATTGTTATATGCTCAACTTGGTAGATCGGTTTCGTATTCATGATTCTTCATTATTGAAACTATCTCCCTACTTAAAGTATCATGGACTCCTTTGTTATAATTTCAGATCTTTGCCATATGTTTCCGCCATGATATCATCACGAAAATGTTATGTCTTTTCCTGTCTTTATAATTTACTCTGCTATATTTCTATTATAAGGCGAACTCTGCCATATTTTGCTTTCTTTTCGAAAGAAATTTGAAACTGGCAAAATTATCCTCATGTCATAATTAAAAAAATAAATTATAATTAAATTATGAGATTTTATAATTATTTTTTGCTAATTGCTTTTATTTTTTGGTTCACTTTTGACCCAGTTTCTTTTATTATTTAATTTATTTTTTATCTTTAGTCGTAAAGAAAATAAATGAAACACTTCTTTTTAAACAAGAACAAAGTAAATAATTTTATATTATATTTAAATAATAAATTTTGTTCGTATAAGATTATAGTTAAAAGATTGTTTCATTATGAATCAAGAAATATTCTTAAGCGGCAAGATGTAAAATAAAAATTATAATAATAATTATAATAATAATAATAATAATAATATTATAATAATATTATAATAATAATAATAATAATAATAATAATAATAATAATAATAATAATAATAATAATAATAATAATAATAATAATAATAATAATAATAATAATAATAATAATAATAATAGTATAAGCATAAAACGGTGATTCCTTGGTAGCAGCATAAATTAATATATCAGATAAGTAAATAACAAAATAAGCCCTTGCTGCGAATTTATAATTATATTTTTTAAAAAAGTTTCGATAATTAAATAATCCTCTTTTTCCAAAAAAAACTGAAGAGGATTATTTAATAATTGAAAATTTTTTCAACAATATAATTATTACTTCGCAGCAAGGGCTTATTTTGTTATTCACTTATCTGTTATAATAATAATAATGATAATAACAACAATAATAATAATAATAATAATAATAATAATAATAATAATAATAATAATAATAATAACAGTAATAATATTTTTAATGATTTATTATGATCATAAAATTATCATGAAAATCCGTAAAAGAATTACAGTAAAATAGTAATCCGAAATTCCAGGAATAAATGAAGTAATAAAGTGACCCTTGGAAACAAGATATAAAAATCATAATAAATGAAATTTATGTCACCCCGGGAACCCCCGTAGCATCATTTAATCGTCATCAAGATGAATGAAATAAAGAACAAAATTCGAGGCTCGCTTAAATAACAAATGTTGTTCATCTCTTTCATTTTATTTCATGATTTGACTTATGATGTAATAATGAAAATATTATGAGTTCCACATGATCGCGTGTTTTCCAATTATAACACAACCGTTCAAATCCAGCGGCATTTTATTCGAATTATAAAACTATTTTTTGTTTTGTTAAAATACAGAATATTCACTTATCGGTATTTTATCACAATTGTGTGTGTGTGTGTCTGTGTTTGTGTGCAAGAGATAAATTTGTGTTACTGTTTTAGTGTCATTGTTGATTTTACTGTTGCATAATTAATATGCCACTTGCACACCACAATCGTGCCTGGCCATTAATTGACTTATCACATAAGCAATAAAATCATTGGTCGGTTACTAGCGCATTTTGTTTATCCGACCAATCAGATAGATTCTGGCATATCATAACATATGAATATTTTTTTTCATTGAAGTCATTTCCTGCAAAAAATGATAAACTTACACAAACCCGACTTTCAAGCACCGGAACTGAGTTCCGGAAATCAAAACCGCTATTTCACTTGGTGTGAGCTCAGTCCATCGAGCAAAGAAAGCAGCAATGGTGCATATTTTGATGGGAATTTTGTTGATTCAGAGAGCAACAGTCCTGAATTCAATCAAGCAAGCTTCGAAACTAATTCTAATGAGGTTCCGATTTTACCAACTTTGAATTTGTTTGGTTTGTCTCAGTATAATGAATCCCATCTTGGCATATATTCTCAAGATGTTCCTTCAACTTTTCAACAGAACGGGTTTCCGAACCTAACAAACAACAATAATAACAACAACGGCTCATATATTTTGCAGTCAGATCCGACAACAAATCGGCCAACTTTATCAGGTCCGAAAACTTTGCATTTGATAACAGAGTTTCCAAAATCCGAAGAAGAAAAACCATTATATATACATGGTAATTTTTTTTACATATTTCAAAAAAAACAAAATGTTTTTAGATATATTTATTAAAATATTTTTTCTAAATTTATTCCGAGAAAAATTATTGCAAATACGAATTATTTAATTTTATTTTTTTTATAAGTAGTATAGAAAATTCTTTGAAAATATTAAGTTTTTTTTATATATATATATATTTTTTAAAAGTATTATAATTGTTGAAAATTAATTCTTTATTTCAATGATTGCGATTAAAAAAAATTACCGAAAACGATTAATTAATTTTTAATTAACTAATCGTTTTTTAATTAATTGTAATTTTGACCAGTATTCGAAAAAAAACGAAAATTTAATGAATGTGAAAAAATTTTTATCCATATCTTTATTTCTCCTAACTCGTGACATATTTATGTTGATTGTGCGCCCAGCTTGCGAATTTGCAAATGTAAACTGCCAGCTGGGGATACACTTCTTTTCTTTATCAATGTCTAGACAAGGAGTATCAGTGCGCAAATAGTTAATGATCCCCACCAGATGCGGGAAATTAAAAGTGTTATCTTAAACTGTTTACCTTGTTTTCTAATTAATTGAGTCGATAAAGCCTATTAAAAGGCACAATCAATCTAGGGTCACTATTTTGCTACATTTGTCGATAATAGCTTTCATGTCCAGCTGTGACCGCGGTTGGGTGCTGTGGCAAATGCCAGAGGGATTTTTCCATTTGTATAATTTCCAGTGACTAACACAATAATAATCTTTTGCCTCGATTTCTAGATCAAACATCAAACTTTCGAAAACAAGAATGGACTGTCAATCCAGATTCGATAACACAAGTTCACCAAGGTCAATTTGCGCCAGAAATTACCAATGAAGACATCAGAAACATTCTTGATACGAGTTCAATTATTCAACTCCATCAACAGTATCATCCTCATAATTGGACTTTGTTCCATTCAAACAGTCCGACAAATTTCTCCAATCAGAATTGGTTTCAAAACCCTTCGAACCCTTACCAGGAACTACCGAATCTCACGACTGCAATCGACTCGCAAGAACTGCCGAATTATTGCGGTAATTATTTTGATTTGAATAGTTGGTTAGTGGAATAAACTTCTTTTTCTTCGACTGTTCAGTTCAACATCCGCAATCAAATTTTGATCAAACCGGTGAGCCAGTGTTTTTGACAGTTTTTCCCAATGGGTCTTCGAAATTCTGCCTTGATTCCTATCCGAATCAAACAGCTGATGTGTATTACAACCAGGAGTATACCAATTCTTATAGCTCTCAATCTCATTACATACCGACTTCAAATTTCAATGAGCAAACTTGGAACAGACCCGACAATAACTTTTCCCAATCCGACTGGTCACAAGTAAGCCTCAAAACTAACAATGATGAGTTGATTTCTCATGACTTTTTCAGATAAATGCCGATTCAACCCAACTGAAAGTTAATGAACAAGGCTTAGCGTCTACTAGCAACACGGTTACAAAACCGGAGAGTACGGATAATAATAATATCCCTTGCAAAATCGAGAATACCAAAGGTGAGCGCTGATACACCCCAATAAGCTTTTAGTTTATCCCTTCCCCTTTCTACACAGATCATCATAATCGCGGCCCGATTCAATTGTGGCAATTTCTTCTTGGAGAACTTTGCAATCCTTCGTCTGAGCAGTTCATTTCATGGACCGGCAATGGATACGAATTCAAATTGAAAGAACCGGATGAAGTCGCTCGTCGATGGGGTTTAAGAAAGAACAAACCGAAAATGAATTACGAGAAACTCAGCCGAGGATTGCGATATTACTATGATAAAAGAATCATTGAAAAAACTGCTGGCAAACGATACGTTTACAAATTTATCATGGACGTCTCGAATTATATAAGACACTCAAAATCCAGTCAAAAGAAACCCGATTTACCGGCGATTAAGTCCACCGGGAAAAGCTCAGTAAACTCTGGAAAGTCTACGACGCCAGAATCGAAACTCAATTCATCAGAATCATATGCAGTCCAGGATTCTTTACAATAAAAAAAACTGAATATATATTAAATGTATTAATTTTATTTGTAACCCCCCCCCCCACCACCACTACCACAACCACCCTTCACCCTTCCCCCAAATGCAAAAACAACTGAAAATGTGATAACGTAACTAATTTTCCATTTCCAATATCGAATTTTCGAACAATTTTTAGAAAAGAAATAAATTTTAATTTATATTTTATTGCTTTTAATTTTTATAAATTTTTAGTGTTATTTAAACAATTGTTTGTTTGTATTTATTGTCTATAAATCAAATCTAACTCTATTTGATCGTTTAAAACAAACTTCATTCACATTTTTTTTGAATGATTAGTTAATATTAATAATTAATTAAATAAATATTTTTGATATAAAATAAAATCCAAAACGAGGCAGTTGCCATACATGTTTGTTCTTTCTGATAATTAATATTATTTTGGACGGGAGTAAAGGTCAAATCAGAAACGGTTAGGAACTTCTTGAGATTGACAAGATTTCAGAACGACTGGTAATTGAGAATCTTAGCGATTCTTTGAAGGAAATCGCGAGATTAATCTTGTTGAAGGACATTCCAAAAATATGAAAATTTTTTATCCTCAATTTCTTTTTCCTCATTATGCCACCTTGGCAGAGACCCTCGTCCACTCCAGGTTCGATGGAAATGTCCTTATTAATCCTTAATAATAATTATAATAATAATAATAATAATATTAATAATAATAATAATAATAATAATAATAATAATAATAATAATAATAATAATAAAAATAATAATAATAATAATAAAAATAATAATAATAATAATAAAAATAATAATAATAATAAAAAAAATAATATTAATAATAATAATAATAATAATAATAATAATAATAATATTAATAATAATAATAATAATAATATTAATGTTAATAATAATAATAATAATAATAATAATAATAATAATAATAATAATAATAATAATAATAATAATAATAATTAAAAGATAACGCCAATAAAATACCTTTCGTACGATATATTTCGATAGCACAGCTATCATCTTAAGGTACTCAAAACCAACTAAAAATATTATGAATTAACATTTAATTTAAACAAATTAATTTAAACAAAAAACAAAACATGCTGTGACTACGAATGTTTTGAATGTTTTTAAATAGTTTACGTATGTTAAATCATGTTTGTTTTTTTAATATTATTAAAATAATTGAAATTTTTAAATTACAATAATTTTTAAAAATTAGAATAAAAGTGAAAAATTTTAAAATTTTAAATTAATTTAAAATATATTTTTAAAAATATTTATTTATTAAAAAATTAAATTAATAAAAAAATAATTTGTTTAAATTAAATGTTAATTCATAATATTTTTAGTTGGTTTTGAGTACCTGAAGATGATAGCTGTGCTATCGAAATATATCGTACGAAAGGTTTTTTATTGGCGTTATCTTTTAATTAAATCGTTGCAAATTTATTTAATTATTTATTAATAATAATAATAATAATATTAATAATAATAATAATAATAATAATAATAATAATAATAATAATAATAATAATAATAATAATAATAATAATAATAATAATAATAATAATAATAATAATAATATTAATAATAATAATAATAAATAATAAAAAAAAATAATAATAATAAATAATAATAATAATAATAATAATAATAATAATAATAATATAATAATAATAATAATAATAATAATAATAATAATAATAATAATAATAATAATAATAATAATAATAATAATAATAATAATAATAATAGTAATAATAATATTAATGTTAATAATAATAATAATAATAATAATAATAATAATAATAATAATAATAATAATAATAATAATAATAATAATAATAATAATAATAATAATAATAATAGTAATAATAATATTAATGTTAATAATAATAATAATAATAATAATAATAATAATAATAATAATAATAATAATAATAATAATAATAATAATAATAAAATAATAATAATAATAATAATAAAAATAATAATATAATAATAATAATAATAATAATAATAATAATAGTAATAATAATATTAATGTTAATAATAATAATAATAATAATAATAATAATAATAATAATAATAATAATAATAATAATAATATAATAATAATAATATTAATAATAATAATAATAATAATAATAATAATAATAATAATAATAATAATAATAATAATAATAAAAAATAAAAATAATAATAATAATAAATAATAATAATAATAATAATAATAATAATAATAAAAAATAAAATAATAATAAAAAATAAATAATAATAATAATAATAATAAAAATAATAATAATAATAATAATAATAATAATAATAATAAAAATAATAAAAATAATAATAAAAGTAATAATAATAATAATAATAATAATAATAATAATAATAATAATAAAATAATAATAATAATAATAATAATAATAATAATAATAATAATAATAATAATAAAAATTATTATTATTATTATAATTATTATAATTATAATAAACATTTAAAATAGAAGAACATTAAATGTTTTTATAATTATAAAAATTAAAATTTTATTGAAAAATTTGTTCGAATATTAACACACACTTTCGGCTTTTTTAATTTGCTCGCAGACAAAACACTATAAGAATTTATTAAAATATTAATTATATAATTGAAAGATCAGAGAAATATATTTTTTATTTATATAAATGCGATGTAATGAAAGTCTTTCCGATATCCCGTTAATAAAATTATGTTTTCGCATGAAATTTATTGAATGAATTAATTAAATATAGCTATTATTAATGTTTTATTATTGTTTTAATCCATTATAAATTATTAAATTAATATTTTTAGAATTTAATCATAAAAATTTGTTTAAATCATTTAATTCTTTCCGCAACTAGGAATTTTTGTTTGATGAGAAATACATTCACAAGCAGAGGCGCAAGTGAAGGAGAAGACATGGGTACCGTTGGCTTTGTCACAATATGCAGAGGGGTCGAGTTTATATTAGCGCCCTTCAAAACGGTCGAATATATAGCCACATGTAGCAGTGATTACTGCTAATTAATAGTCAGTTTAAGTGTTAAAAGAAAAAGTTTGCTATATGGACGACCGTACACCTCATCTGCTAAATATTTGAGAGTGCCATCCTTTGTTTAAATGTATTCGTAACTTCTATTATCTTAAATGTGAAATAGCGAAAGCTGGAATAAGGTAATCAGCCTTCCTTTGGACTTGCCTCGACACAAATTTAGCTCTTCAGAAAGTGAAAATAGTAAAGGTGATACTGATACGTTTTCGGTTTCATCCTTCTTTCTAACACGCATGAAATATTTTGTCTACCAGGAATTACCAAACGTTTGGGAGCTGGGGACACTTGAAGTTCCATAAAAGTTTTGAGGGCTCGCTTAGAAATTTTTGACCCTTTCCAAAGCGTCAAATATAGTTAAACCGAAGCAAACAAATAAAATGATCATATACAAATTTCAAAGAAAAAGATATTCAAACTTGTTTGGCTATCTGCTGGGAAATTTAGGGCCGGTCAAAACGCGTTTGCGGGCCGCATCCGACACGTAGGCCGTATATCTTATTAATGTATATCTTATTATTTTCAATAATTTTAAGTGTAGCGGCATGTACCAGGTACATTGTACCTGCTGTACTTACAGGTGTGGACGCACATTTGCCTAGGGTTCACAATAATTGTTTCGTAAATTTTGACCTTTTCACGAACGTTTACAACATTAGGACTTTATCGGATGACTCTCACAAACGCGACTGAATATAAGTGAAGGATAGTGCAAAGAGAAATAAGGTCAATAGATTTCAACTGTTTTTTGAATCTGTCTCTATCCTTGCCCAGCAAACTTGGGGTTTCCTTCAAAATTCTCTTTCGTGAATCATTTCCATCTCGAAGCATCACTTTTTTAAAGGAGAAATTTCCTAGAGGAAGCATAAGAAGAATGCAAGCGACAAATTAATTGGCTACATGAAACAACATCAGATCCAGTGTTTTGCTTACCCTACAAGAAAGCTGAAAAATAAGGAAGGATATCATTTTCACGCCGGGTTGATGCTTTCCACAAAGGCGGATTTTGTAAAAGGAAGAAAGCGACTGTGAAGTTTTTAGAACAGGAAAAATTTAAATAGCATCAAGAAGCAAATACCTAGCAAATGCGAGGGATGCCTAGAAGGCTATAGAAGCTCCATTCTCTAGCTAATTCTCCTTGGCAATTGGATCTAGATGCGTGATGATTGGATGTTTTTGTCACAGTCACCTTTGACAATAAGTAGTTTATAATTATATCAGACTCCACAACAAACAGCCATTGTCAACTTTTCAGCATGTCAAAAGAGACTTTAACATATTAGAGTCAATTCTGGTTATTTATATTCTCACATAGAGTACAGGAGACATTAGATAAGTACATTTCTAATGTCACTTGGCTATGTCACTTGAGAGCTCAAAGGTGGATTGAATAGGTTCATTGCTTATCGTGGTGTTTAAGGAAGAATCTCTCAACTTCAACCAAAACCACAATTTATTCACTGTGCCAAGAAACGGCAGCTAGTGTCTGAATGGTGCCTGGTTCTCTAACTCTATTGAAAGATACGAGAATTGTGTCCAACAAGATGGCACATTCGATCAAAATGTGCTACAGGGCATTTTTAAAATTTTCCAGTTGTCCGAAGGACTGTGGAGTGCATAGCGAACGATAAGACCGATCGAATTGAAGATAGAGCACATTCAGATGGAATATCTAAAAGAATAATAAAAATGGTCCATTCAATAAACGAAAACATACTATTCAATATGTTATCATTTTGAGAAGTCATTTGATGTCTTTAAGGAGTTTAAAGACTTTTAATGAAAAAATAAAAGCTAACTCACTCAACCTCCAAGAACTTAAGAAAATCAGCAATACCATCTCGCTACGGGAATTCTTCTAATGATGCTGCTCTTCATAATTTTCATACTAGGCAACACCGACTCCGGAAGTCAAATTTTGAGGATGTTGAAGCTGTTTTAGTAGATGTTTTTACACGGTGGAAACTGTAAGTTTGCCGTTGAGGCAACCTTTTTCTGAAGTATACAACCTCACACGACGTATCCTTGTCTCGTCTCCCACATCGCCCTCAGAAGAACGCTCGTTCAGTCAATAATGACGCAGAAACAACTAGCGCTTTTGGCGCTTTGTTACTGTCCCCAGATTGATGGTCTGTTTGTGGACAAAGGTTTGCAAGGAATTTGTCACTTGTAACACAACATAAATTTGGTACATTTCTGTGAATCTAGGGTTATTCATTTTGTGTTCTCACTCAAAACGGAACTAAGTGTAGGGACTTGTATTGTGTTTTACATACTTGCTTTGTCTTGATCTGTATTCAGCAAATTTGCAATTTTTGATAAAAGAAATTCTTAGATTTCACTTGAAGTTTTTAGCTACAAGGATTTTTAAAATGTCAAAAAATGCTTTGGTCCTTCTTAGTCAGAACCGTTTCCGCCCGCCAGTTAACAAATGGCCTTACAATTTGTTTTACTAGAGACATTTTTACAATTAGGATCACGGAGGGAGGACAATAGTTGAGTACAAAATGAACTCCTCAAATGATAATTCAAAAATAAACTCTTTTCCATTTTAATTGTTGTTTAGGAGTCCCACGGAAGTATCAACGAGAGGAAATAGTGATATTGTTTGATTCCACCGCCGTGTACAATGTGAAAATATTTTTGTTAATTATTTTATTAATTATTAAATATTTTTATTAATTTCGCTCTCTACAAATTTCTAAAATAAAATATTCCCAAAATTGAATTCTTTGACTATTTTTCTATGCTTCCTCAAATCTCTACGACCGCTCTCGGCAGCATCAAAGATTGGCTCCATTTACTATGAAAATATTTTTCAATCAAATTTTCATGTGATGATTTGCTTTTTTTATATTTTTTGTTTACCATTTACCGGACTGTTTACAACAACAACAAATTTTGAAATAGGTCACTGGGGGGTTATACATCAATAATTTTGGGGTTTCTCAGACTTTTAACTAGAGCTTGGCCGATTGCATTATTCTCCGATTGTCTCGATTTCCGATTGTGTCGATTGTAATTCCGATACCGATTGTGCATAAATTTTAATTTTTGTTAACTATTTGACTTTTTAAACGCGACCTGTCATAATTGGATTTTTTACTTGGTTTTTCTAAATACGCTTAATGTTTGCATTGGGTATTATAATATAATTAAGTGATGCACGTCTTGTTTCGTCGCTAATATATATTTATCTAGAAATGTTTGTTGTCTTTTGACTTCTGTTTTTTTGTAATTCAGAGTAATTCCCCGTTATCTGTAAATTAATTATTTATCTTAAACAATCGGCTCTGGATGGGCAACCGATTTCCGATTGTACCGATTGCTACATTTTGATCCTATAATCGATCCGATTGTGAATGTTACCGATTAATCGGTCGAGCTCTACTTTTAACCAATTGAAATATTACCATATCTATAAACTGACACAAAGAATGGAAAACTAGTAAGTTCTTTGGACGAGGAATTGTTATCCAAGAATTATTTAACTTTCATGAAATATCTCACCGATGATTTTAAATGTCCCAACCAGGCTCAAATAATTCTTCGTGAGTCTTAATCACCATATTGTCTTTTCGTTTCTATGGTCACCAAAATAATATCTCTATGGCTACTTATTGTTTTTTCTTGTCCATTATATACATAACCTTTTCATATAAAGTTCTGATTGAGGAATCTTTGAGTAAACATTGTCCTTTATTAAAAATATTTCAAAATTTAGGGTAACCTTGCATTATGGACACAAAAAGAGAACATTTATCAAAATAATTTTTTTAAAACAATTTTCTCTCTGATTGTGCCGGTTATTACTAAAGTAGAATAAGTCATATAAGGTACCAAAAATACAATTATTTTACATGGTAATTGTAGAATTCCACCAGTTAATGAAATACTATTTTTTATGAGATATCAAATTATTTTTTTAAAAAAATTTACGCGAAATTCCAATCATCTCAAACGAAATGTTATGACTTATTCTACTTTCATAATAAGAGACCTACTGGCAAGCCCACACTTACCAGAAAATGCAATACAATAAGAAACTGATTGATATTCACACGTGTATGCTTACTCTAAGTACGAACGTTAACGGGGAAGTTTGACGAAGAAACTAACACTATCTGTAATTACCCTGGAGTACCGCTGGAGAGAAATTCCATTCCAATTTGAATTTTAATGTAAAAAACTGTAGAAAAACCATAGATTTTATTTTCTGAGAGTTTCAGTTATAATTTCAATACATTTTTAAACATTAGAAAAATTCAGAGGATTTTTTTAAAATTTCGGTTTGAAAATGTAGAGAAATATTTGTAAAGTTTTCATGGCCTACTTTACATATATTTATATTTAATACAAATATAAATATAAATATCGTTTTAAAATTTTTTGTTATACAATTTATGATAAGTAAAAATATATCTATAAGCATTAATATTTTATTTTAGTTTATAGTTAAAAACAAATACTTTTATTTTATTAAATTTCTCACAAAGCCTATACTAAATTTAGGATTAGTCTCAAAAATTAAAGAAGTAGGTACAAATGTAATAAATGTATGATACCGAGAAATGTTAGCGAATAAAACTATTAGTACTGATTTAAATCAGGTATTAAAAACGGTAAATTATATAAAATCAAGTGCACTTAATTAAAGATTATTTCAAAGGTACGAAGAAATGGGTTAATCTCATAAAACATTATTATTGAACGCGGAAGTTTGCTGGTTATCCAGAGGTCGGATATTAAAAAAAATATATGAACTGAAAGAAGAAATAACTGCATTTCTATCAAGTAAAAATAGTGATCTAGTGTAGTCCTTCAAGGACATAGTGGAAAATGAAATTAGGTTATCTTGTAGATATTTTTTAACTATTGAACGAACTGAATTTATCACTACAAGGAACATACAAAACAATATTTGATAGTTATAATAAAATAGAAAGACAAAAAAAAATTATGGATTCAGAGAGTTGAAAACAACCCCTTCAATATGTTCAACTGCTTAACGGATCAAATGATTGAAATTAAAAATAGAAACCAATATTACAATTAAAATAAATTATTTATAATTATAGTTAATCATTTAAAAACTTTATCAATAAAATTTGAGGAATATTTTCCAGTAAGCCAAGACCCGAGAACAGATACATTTTGGGTTTTAGATCCATTCAATTTCACAAATATAAGAAATATCCTATGCAATAGTTGAAGAATATTTATTAGCTGATCTCTTATCAGACGTGACATTGATAAATGTAAAATAAAATTCATCACATGCTTAGTTTTGAATCCAAATTAATGGCAAGTACAAGGTTTTAAGTGACAAAGCATTTCAAACTATTCTCCCAATTCATTCAACTTATTTATGTGAGAACAGATTTTCAACCGCCACTTTAACCAAGACAAACAACGGAATAAATTAAATTTGACATCGTTTGTAAGATTATCGTTAACAAATCTTCTACCAAATATTGAAGATTAATGCAACTCAATACAAGCTCATTCTTCCAATTGATACATAAATTAATGTTTTTTTTGTGAATTAAATGTTTTTTTGGATTAACATATTTTTTTGATTAAATACTTATATTTATTTAATTTTAATAAAATATTTCTTTGCTATTTTTACTTAAAGTAAACAATTTAGTGTGAAACGTTATTTTTATTTTCATTGTGGCAATTTTTCAAATCAATTTTTCTCAAAGTTCATTAATATGAAATTTTCTCTTTTTAAATTGCTTAAAATAAATTCAACCTTTTTGAATGACAAATATGTCAAAAGAAGGATTATAATATAAGTGGATAATACTCATCTAGCTATAAAATTTTCCAAAGGGGTTCAGCGAAAACGAAAAAAATCGATAGGGTTCTGATGAGCCAGAAAGTTTGAGAAACACTGCTTTATATCATTAAAATAATTTTTAAAATAAATAAAAAATTTATGATTTTTTACATTTGATTAAAAAAATAATAAAAAACCATAATTACTCATAAGTTATGAGTCATAAAAATTATTCATTAGTATAAGTATAAAACGATGATTCCTTGGTAGCAGCATAAATTAATATATCAGATAAGTGAATAACAAAATAAGCCCTTGCTGTGAAGTAATAATTATATTATTAAAAAAAGTTTCGATTATTAAATAATCCTTTTCAGCTTCTTGTGGAATTCATTTTTAATTATTTAAATTTGTTTTGCTAAGTTTTATTTTTAGATGATTTTTTGTTTAAATATAATTTTTAAATACAAGCTTTTTATTATACTTTTAATATTTAGTAATGTTTTAATTTTAGTTACCCATTAACTTCTATTGTTATATTATAATCTTTGGAAAAATGTATAATTTTGAAAGTTTTAATGACTTTATTTTGTAATAAAATGACGTTTTAACATTAAACTTAAATTAATCATAAATAATTAATTTTGCTAAATAATCTTTTCAAAAGTATAAAAAGAATATAAAAAACAATTTAAAAATCACAAAAAATTTCATCCAATCAGAAGCGCTTATTTTCGCATTTAAATCTGTAATTTTCGGAATTTTTTTTTAATAATGGGAAATGAACTTATTAATAATTATGATTTATTTATCGTAAAAATATTATTAAATATTCTCGCCGGCATCGGAATCCTTTTCCTCCTTTCAACAATAATCACAATATATGCTACGAAGCTGAAATTCCAATCAACCTTGACTACCCATATTATAAGAAATCAGTTCATAATAGATTTGTTAGTGTTGGTAATCGCTTTACCAATCGTTAATACCACCGGAAATGTGGGGGTCCCTGATCTTCCGGTGCTGAATGCGATCATTTGCTATTTTTGGAATAGTCAGTGGATCTTTTGGGCAATGGTTGTCGTGTCTGTCGTCAACACATTATTTACCAGTCTTGACCGATTGGTAGCTGTTAGGTGGCCACAGGAATATAAAACCAGAATGTCATTGAAAGTTAAATTATATTATTTGTTTCTTTTTCCGATCTCTTTGGTTATTATCGTTCCGGAAATGTTTGGAGTGGTCTATATGAATAATACTTGCATTGACCGATCTAATATTCCCGGAGATCAAAGTGCTATTTTTATGACAAGTTACGCCGTATATTATTGCATCACGGCGTATTGTATACCTGCAATCATTTCCATTTGTAGTTATATTGTGATTTTGAAAATCATGAGCAAAACAATTACTTCCGGAAATCAGACGAACTCGTCCATGAAGGCATCAACTAAAAAGTTTACCATGTCCACCTTTCTTATGTTGATTGTGTTCATTATTATGTATGGAATAGAAGCTGCCACTTATATTCTGAAATTCTTCAATATCATTCAGTACGCCTTCAACAGTCCTTTGCAGGTGTTGGGAGTTTCTTTGGTCTCACTTCCCAGTGTGATAAACCCTATTATCTTTATTGTTATTGTAAAACCGTTAGCGGTCCGATGGTTGAGTTTATGGTGCCGGGTAAAGATAGACTATGAAAATTCCTTGAAGAGTGGATAAAAATTTCCAAAAATGAATTGCTTGGTTTTTAAATGTTCACTTTATTTTACACGGACAATCACTAAAGTTTACCAATAGAGAAATTATATTTTTCTTGTACCAGTTGGTTTCATAAAACAATAAAAATAATATTTTACTTGTTTTATTTATAACGGTTCTGTTCAGGGATTTCGGATCTAAGAAAATATTCCTTGAGACAAAAATAACATTTAAAAACTTAATTAATTTAATTAATTTTTTAAAGGTTAAATCACTTTTATGTCAAAAGTGACAAAGTAAATGCCATTTTTAAAAAATGTCACTTTTTTTAAAAAAATACAAAAAAACAGTTCAAAAATGTCAAAATTGACAAAAAATGTTTAATAATGTAAAAAATTCGGTTTTTAAAATCTTTGCACAAATATTCTCTTGGTGAAAAATACAAGGAAACTTTAGAATGGGGTACCCAATTTTTTCTTCAAGTATTTTGACGAATACATTTAGCCTTACTACCATGGCAGGAGCACCATATATCGTAACAGCAAATATCTTCTTCATGTCAATTCCTATTTCGTCAAAATAATGAATAAACGTTTTTATAAATATAGCCTTAGGTTGCCACCCCCTACTATAGAGCATAACCTATACAAGCTTTTAACTGGACAGTCTGAGCTGATCTGCACTATTCTAAAGGAGAGAAAAAGAAATTGCTAGGTAAAGCAAAATAAAAATACATTTTGGTCACTGATAATACAGAAAAACCGTTCAAAAATGTCAAAAGTGACAAAAAATATGTCATTTAAAAATAGATCTTCAATGATTAAAATGTCACATTTAAGACGAAAATTGAAATCAAAAAATTAATAAACTCAAAAAATTTAATCGAACGTAATTAACGACCACTAGTTAAAAATTATAAAGATTAAGTGATATTTTAAAGTATTTGATTGTCTATTTATTTTTATTATCCATTATTGTTCTTTTCCTTTTTTTCTTAGTGGCGTCTCTTGTTGATTTAATAGCAACGAGCTTCTTTATCTTTAATTATCTTCACATATTCATTATTTAAAAAGCTTTCCATCATTGGTAAAATTTTCAAAAAAACAAAAACTATTGCGTAAGTAATTATTGTACTATTTCTGAACCAACTTAATCCATGAATTTTTAAGATTTTTAAATTTAAATGCTATTGGAATTCTGGTTTAAATTTTCAAATCGTAATTTGATGCTTATTTTTAAAAACGTTTCTAAAAATTCTATTTCTAAATTAATTTATTTTTTGAGTTTAATAATTTTTTGATTTCAATTTTCGTCTTAAATGTGACATTTTAATCATTGAAGATCTATTTTTAAATGAAATATTATCTGTCACTTTTGACATTTTCAATGCAATTTTTACACCATTAAACCTTTTTTGTCCCTTTTGACATTTTTAAACTGTTTTTTTGTATTTTTTTAAAAAAAGTGACATTTTTTAAAAAGGCATTTTTTTGTCACTTATGACATAAAAATGATTTAACTTTTAAAAATTACTTAAATTAATTAAGTTTTTAAATTTTTGAAAAGATTTGATAAATCTTTGATAGAATTTGATAATACTTTTATTAATTATTTAAAAGAAAACACACAACATAGTAGAAAATTGCTAAGACAAAGGTACTTGTTGAATGAAAATTAATGTATGTTTTGACTGCTCACAGTATTTAACTGTACAATTTGCAGATAAGTAATTAGTAAACTCTCAATTCCTGGAAATAATCGTAAATATTAAAATTATTCAGAAAATTGTCGATAAGAAAGTAATAAATGGGTAACAAAAAATGTTAAATTATGAGAATGCCCTCGTAAGGCAACGTGCGCTATGCATTCATGGCCATAGGCTTTGATAAATTCTTCTAAAAAATTATACAGAAGCTTGCGAGTCGGCTAATATAGTGTAAAAGATTTTATTGACAGCCTTTGTTATAAAATGCAATATTTGAAAAAGGTTTTTATCATATTAATTAAGTGAATTATTCAAATTAAATAAAAAAATGTTAATTGGAGTTATCAAGTACTTGTTAATGACAATTTATTTAAAAACAACATGCATTTTCACATAGAATTCAATTTCAATAAATATTTAATTAATAATTAACTAAAATTAAAGAATTATTTACTTTATTTAATTTTCCCTATAATAAATAAAGTTTTTAGAATAAGTCAAATTTAATCTTAGCTGTTTTGGTAAATTTTTTATCTTACATTTTTTTTCATTTTCAAATAAACAAAACAGATAGTGTGTCAAGTGGCCGCCCATAAATGATGTCACGCACATAGGGGAGGGGGTCACACATTTGTGACTATGTGTAATGAGGGGGAGTGGAGTGTTTAAGAACTGTGACTTCACATCTTAAATTTTGTATTTTTTTCAACATTATACTAATTTCATCTTTTAAGGGCCTCCTTTTTAATACATGTTTTCTCATACGATATTAGTGCAGCATTACACTAAATAAATACTAAAATTTCAATAGAGTGATTTGAAACATGTACATTTTCAAATATTAAATACCGCTGTTTAAGGGGACCAAAGATTTGTGATATCATATTTGATGAGGGGTCTAACGTTTTGTGACGACAGGGAGGGAGTAGGTAAAAAATCTGCCAAAATCGCGTGACGTCATTTATAGATGAACCCTAAGTGTAGTGCTTCATATATTTATTTAATATATTTATTTAAATATATATTTATTTAATAATTAAATTGTAAGTTCATTATTATATTATATCAGATAACAATTTCATTTTGTTTCAATAAGTACGGAGATTTTTAATTTTTTAACAATAAACGCGTTACTCAAAATTCGAAACCTACAAACACAAATTTCTATGATTAGCAAAATTTCCAATAACTTCGATCATGTTTTATCGTTGAGTAAACAAATCCATCCTCATTTCAAATCAACCTGAATACATATCCAGATCCTATTTATATGTTCTTTGGAATGTTTACCATCATCAAGATATTCTACTCAATGTTCTCGTCTTCAAAGTATTCACAGATATTAATCGAAAATCAGTTACTATAAGTTTACTTACATCGAAGATTGGTAAAAGTTTGTGCAATTACAAATGTATTTTCAAATAAACCTTTGGGATTTTTATTGTTCGTAAAATGTTTCAACTGCATTATTTTACTGTTGGACTTTTACCATAATAGGAAGTTCCTACATTAAGAATACATCAATAATAATTAATAAATAATTAATAAAGTGGGCAAAATAAGTAAGGATAAAAGATATAAAATAAATGGTATGCTATTTCAGAAATTTTTGAAACAGGAGTAAAGAAAAGAAATGACAAAATGTATAAGGAAATGGCAAAGAATCGATAAAATTGTTGGGTATTCATGATAAGTTAGTACTAATTTCTGACTCATTGGTGTCCTTTTTTAAAAAAATCAAAAATCGTTTATTTAGAATCACCACAATAATTAAAAATTTCCACACAATTTTTGCAACCACTTTCAAGATAAAACTACTTTCAATATCATTGTCAATCTGCACTCCTTTCAAATATATCTTTATACGCTTTCGTTCATATAAATCTTCAAATAGAAGATTTCCCTTCTAGTAAGCTAAGAGTAGTTTATGGGTTTATTCTAATTTTAATCTGTGCTTATTCTAACCTTCTAAAACTCCTTGGTTTATTTTCGACTAAACTGACAGTTTTATTAACTTTCTCCTATCTTTTACACATTTTGGGTAATTGAATTCCTTCTTTTTAAAAGTGATTTATCGACAGAGCTCCTCTTAAAATTAATTATTTACTCTTCTAATTTGTTGTCAATTGGGAAGCTTCGTTGTTTCCTTCAAATCTTATTACCTCATGGTAATTTTATCAATGCCAGGTTTCTTTTTAACTGGGGCTTTCTTAATTGAGCAATTTACTTAGCTTTAACTGAATAATTTTGTAGGCCATCAAGATTTCCACAGTGCTCGGAGTTTCCATTAGGTAATTAACTTTTAATTAATTTTAATTTACTTTAAATATTTCCTTATTGATTTTGTTTTAGGATTTAGATATAATATTTTTAAAATTTTTTTGAATTCTTAATTAAAATTTAATTATGGTGTTAAAAATATGTAATGATTGTTAATAAAATTATAATGATAAATTTAAATAAGTTTAACAGTTAAAGTATGGAATGATGAAATTGCTTGATTGTAAAATTAATATTTAGGAATGTTTGTAATTTAAATATATTAAATATTTATTGAATGTTTGTGTATTAATATTCCATATTCAATTGTTAATTCATGCTTACTGAAATATCCTCAAAAGAAATACTAAAAAACATTTATGATTAAAAATAACTTTAGATCGTTGTTTTAATATTTTTTTTTTAATGGATGTATTAAATTTACGAAATCAAACTGCTAATAGTGCACTTTAAATATTTTTTTTAAATATGTTGCTTTTATTTATTTACAACTGATTTTGTGATTTTGATTTTTGCCACGTACCAGTTTTGTCAAACCTCAATAAAATCAAACAATGAAATACAGCAAGGTCATTTTTAATAAATAAGTAAAAAACCAAAACAAAATCTAAATTAAATTCTTATATCTCAAGAAAATGGATTATCGCGGAAGTCAAAAAAATAATATTTTTTAAAATTGTATATCTCTACAGTTGTCAGAAATAATATAAGAACCGGGAAGGATAAAAAAAGTACTCTGGAAAAGAAATGAGAAATTTAGGTAATTATCAGTAAGTGGCACACAATTTGAACTCCAATAAAAAAAATGAAGTGGAGAAAAGAAAAATGAGAGATAATTTTAAAAAGGAAAAGACATACAAGGAAATAGAATTAAAACTAAACGCAAAGCAAATTACGAAGTTATCAGAGAAGCGATTTAAAACAAATTTAAAGTTATGCAATAAAGAAACTAGATCGGATCTAGTGATTGTAAAGCCAGAAACAATAGTCAAATGGTGGGGCATTTCAAGCTGTATAGGCAAACATACAGTTCCTCTCAAAAGGTTGCGATATTTACTCAAAGTGATATCATAACTGCTGATTTTTAAAAAAATTGTTCAGTGTGTTAAAAATATTCTCGCCAGTAGCTCGGCTTTTAAGTGGGAAACAAAACAATAAGTCTTCATTAAAAGTATCTTCAAATGAAGTATCGTTTGATTGCGGAATGCAACTCAATTCTTCTGCAAACCTTTTGCCATGTATAATTTAAGAAAATTTTTATGCGATTGGCCAAACAAGTTCCTCACATATCGTAAAAGGTATTTTTTATCTTTGGCAATAAAATAACTTTCTTCATAAGGAGCTCTATGAACTTTTTCATTTAATTTTAAGTGGCCTTTGAAAATACTTTGTCTTTGGCTAAGTTCTTATAATTTCCTTTGAAAAAAACTTATCAGATTTATTACAAAGCTGTGTGAATCTTTTTCAAATGCCTTTTCAATTTGGTCGGTTTAAAACTCTGACTTGCTAAAGTTTCATTGCAAAACAAACACAGTCGTCTTTCTTCTCCATGGGTATTGTTAAATGCAGATCCAAAATTTAAAAAAAGTTTCATCTAATTCTAAAACCTTACAAAGTTTGTTAATTTAGCACTTATTTATAGATAGAAATTTTAGCGTAGTTGTTTTAAATTGGGAATTTCTCGCGACCCGGTGAAAAGATCTAACGACTTCAGTTTGGGTCCTAGTTCACGTATACATATACAGTAGAATCACTCTATAAAGTACACCATAAGGATTGGTCACAATAGGTTAATAATATAACATTGAGATCTATGTCCTTTGACATTAATATTCTGAATGGAATTATTTCTGGTCTTCAATAGATTAAATCTTTTAACAAATCCGAAGAGTCCTTCCATCTTTTCAATAAGTATTTCCAATAATTTCTCTAAACGAAAATATTAGAAATAGAAATACAATAACTATAATATACGATTTTATGAAAAATTTGACATTTTTAATTATAAATTTTATGATAAAATTCGATTTTATATATGCTTATTTTGATGCATACAATCAACCAATCAGAATCATTAATATATTATGCAATCATAATGCAATTTTGTTTAAAAAAGCAACAAAATTCAAAGACAATAACTGATATAATACTTTTAATAATTTTTCAACAAATAATTCGTAATTCAATGTTTTTATGCCAAGTATAACTACTTTACCACTGCTGACCACTTAACACATAAAGAATTATACTTAATATATCTCAAAGCTGGAATTATTTCTGGTTCATGATGCTGTTTATCATATTGTAAGTACAAGTGTAGAGTGAAAAACCAATATATGTTTGTAAATTATTACAATCAACAATGTTTTAATTTAAAATAAAAAAACATATTGGCATCGGGGTGCAGATAACGAACATGGTATAATCCACAAACAAAGATGAATTACAAAAACAGTTTTCAACAGATTTTATTTATCAAAATGTTTAATAGATTTTTAATAATCAAAACTTCATTAGTTGAATCCATTGTTTCACATATTTGTTTGATTGATTCAAATTCAAGGCGGCATTTGTTTTTTATCAGATCTTTATCATCATAGTTAAAAATAAACGAATCAATGTAATGTTTTATGTTTATCATAATTTTGATCATTGCCGCAACATCTCCTTTAAAATGCTTCAATTCTATTTCTCCAAACCTTGACCATAAATTATAAAATTGAATATCAACATAATAATAATATCTATTATAATCACGCAATATACATTTTAATGTGTCAGGCAAACTCCTTAGCGTATCGATGACCATTTCCATTCCACGGCTATTAAAATGCTCCTCAAGATCTACATCAGTCTCACCAAATATCATCAGTTCAAGGTTTTTCAAATAATTGGTTCGTTCTACATTTTCAGTAGACATTTCCGACGTTATTATATTCTGTACAAATGAGCAATTCCAGAAAATAGTTGTCTGTTCTTTTGATTTATTAATCAGTTTTAATAACCACTTAAAATCAGCGAGGGAAGATTTGTAATGATAATGAAATTGATCTATATATTGTGAAAGGTCGTTGAAATAACCAATAAGTTCTTCACGGTCAATTATTTGATTTTTATAATCCCTTATGCAATGTATTATAAAGTCCAAAATACTGACTTCAATATTATTTGAAGCCCGTTGGTTCATTTTTATTCTGAAATATTCAAATTTGAGCAATTCAAATTTATTTTCGCTGATATTATGATTTTTTTTAGTAATGTAAGTCTCTATTTGACATGTTTCTTTATAACGTGATTCAACAAGGTCTCGACTTCGTGCACTCATTTCATTCAATTCATTGTATGTTGTTTCTTCATTTATAATATGGAAAATATTCTTCACAGAAATATTTGAAATAAATTTTAAAATTGAAATGAAAGGGGAAATATCTTCAATAAAAATGACACTTTCCTTTGATCTGGTAATCGTTTTCATTAATTTAATTGATTGCCTATCATAAGGACAAATTGGGTTAGTAATCAGTATTTCTAAAACACAATCAACACAAATGGAATGTTCACAAATTCCAATTGTCACAATCCTCTCATCGCTCATTGGTGAATAGCATATATAGCATTCTTGATGGTTTTCCGTCAACATATAATTATTATTTGTTGAATTATTTAAACAAATATTTATTATTAATTAATTCATTGTTTTTAAATTAAATTTCAACTTAAATTGATTTAAAATAATAAAATATTTTTAACTCTAAAATTGTAATTAAAAATAAATTTTTGAAATTTATGAGAAATAATTTTTGAATTTTTTATAATTTTTTGTACATTTGATATTTTTTAGATATGTATAAATAATACCTAAAATTTTGGTTTAGAAATTTGGAAAGTGATGATAGATCATATAAAATTTTGAAAAATGCGGACACAAGCATCGAAAACGAAATTTATAAGTAGAATAATAATTTTATAATTAAATACTTTTAGGTATTCAGAAATTGATAAAAAATGTCGATTGAAGTGATGCAATAGAAGAAAATTAATCATTTTACATAATAAAATTACCATAAACTATTTGTAAATGAAAAATATTTAGAAGAGATTTAAAAATCTGTATTTAAATAAAAATTTAAAATTTAAAAAAGAAATTAAATAAAAACCTATAAAAAATCACAAACTAAATCGAAAATACAATTTAAAATTATTTAGGTTTCATTTAACAGCAAGATCGAATCACATATTCTATTCTATGTTTCAGGACAAGGACGGACCCAGGGGACGATATGAGTGAGCGCTTCCTAAGAAGATCCTGAATTGGCTTTCTCGGAACTAAAAATAGTCAAAATAAGACAATCATCCGTATTTTTCGTCAACAATTCCACATATTATTCACCAGTAAACAAACAAGATAAGAAAACAATCATCATATATTATGGTTAACTTTTGATCCTCAACCTACACAGTGTAAGCTACACTAGATGCTCTCTCATAAACATCGTTTTATCCCTTAACACGTGATTTTTGTGATATTTCAGACTTAAAGGTATTTCCATGTTTATTGCTGCGAAAATTTGTCATTTTTCTATGCAATAACATATTTAAAGTAAAAGGATTAAATTAGTTTAACTACCTGAACCACTGTAAAAAAATATTCGTTATATCGTTTTAGAACACGTTCTGACTCTCTCTTTTATCAAATTATTGTAAAAAACTGGTTGACAAAGAAACTGCTATCAATCATTCAAAGAGAGCAACAGGGGTGATAGTTTTTCCCAGAAAAAAAATCCTGAATCCGTCCGTGTTCCAGGACACGATCCGAATTTCCTCCAGCGACACATGACCATACTTTATTCACATTAATTTGCTGATTTTTTGAGGTAAGATTGTATCTACATGGTTTCAAGTGAAAGGAGGTTTCAAGATAAAGATTCGTCTTTTTTCTTGCGTTAAATCCAAACTTTGCAAACTTATTTGATGTCCAGTGCATCAGGATAAGTGTAGAACAGTGTTAACTTTACACTGTTTTTACACTTACCTGATACGAAAAGAAATCTGAGCGCCTCCCGACATAGTACTAATGAGTGCCATTAGCTCGAAACTTGTATATTATTGTGAAATGTACTGGATATCACTTAATGTATCGTAAAATAATAAAGTCTAGAATATTATGTTTCACAATATCCACGATGGTAATAGAATTCCGCAATTGGTAGGACTGACTATGAATTCAGCTTTGCTGTTTAAATTACAGTTCTTTTAATCCATCTAAACAACCTTAGTTATAATTATAAGACCCCCAGTGCTATCCATTAATAACTAATCAATTATTTTAATTTAATTAAAACGTTGTCAGAATAAAATCAATAAAAATAATATACTTAAATCACAATTTAAATAATTCGATTGATTAAGTAAGCAGTTTTTAAATACATCATTAAAGTGGCTACTGATTTTGTATAAAATATAGACAATAAATATGTATTTAAAGTAAGACCTAGCAAAAATCTGTACGATTCATCATAAAAACATCGATAGGTATGATATATGTTAGTTGAAGACATAATTAAATTCTAAAATTTATCCCACAATATGTTCTAATACTGTTTACTTTAAAGTGGCCTGCAAGGTCATTTGGGTTGGCCACCCTGATAAAAGTGACTAATTTTAATTAGGTCTAATTAAATAAGATCTAATGAAAATTAGTCACTTTTATCATCAAACATCTGTTGTTTTGAATCTAATATCTAAATATTGGATTAATATCATTAGGTGGACTATAATTCTTATTGTTTTCATCAGTCGCAATCAAAACACGATCAATGGTTTACTTATTCAGTCTTTAAACGAAATCCTTAGAAAATTATAGTCCATCTAATGATAGTGAACCCATAAAATTTAATATTTTAGTAATCGTTTGTCACAAAGTCATTTGGCAATTCAAATGTATTCAAAATAGTGTTAAAACTGTTAAAATCAATAAATATGTTTAGTAAAAAATTCCAGACATCAATTTTTTAAGTTTATAATCTAGTGTATAAATTTTCATGTAATAGTTGCAATGTCAAATACATTGGATATACTTCCCGTCATCTTTGTACACGGGTTCAGGAACATAGTCGAGGTGTGAGTAATATTATTAAGCGTAGGAAAATGTGCAAAGGAACCGCTGATTTGAAAGATTTACTGTAAAACCTCCTTACCACGTTACTCTTATAACACGATTACGCTACAACACGGTTTGAAAAATGCTAAATTGTTTTTTTCAACTCGATCATTTTTACCTATAATTTTTTCGTTGATTTATAATTATAAATATCTTAATGTCTATCTATCTAAGTTTTAAATGAAAATGCAAAATACTGCTTAAATTTCGAATCATTTTCTATAAATTCAGTGTAAAGTGAATACCTCCTAAAACGCGATTTCCTACATCACGGCCTTTTCTGAGAACATATCTATCACGCTGTAGGATGTTTGACTGTACATAAAAACTTCAATAATAAGATGGGAATGGATTTTATGTGAGGCATTGGTGATTAAATCACAATCCCCTACAATTAAAATTCAATCAGCAACGAATTTATTGACATTATAAAATTAAATCATAACTATTACATCATTATTGTTTCCGTATAGAATATTTGACAATGATTATGATGCCAGACTGATGATGAAGATAATTTCATCAAAATATATATCGCTTATTTGACTTTCTCGTGTTTTTAAACATCTGCTAGTTGAAATTATTTAGTGTAATACATTTAGACTTTATAAACCAAATGTCTATTCCACAATATGTTCTGATATTACTCCTTATATTAGTCCTGCACATGAATTGCATTTGTATTGCATTGTTTAGCCATTAATTTATGGACTTTTAGCTTTAAATATTTGTTGATTTAATAAAATTTCTTTTTTTTATCGTTTATTTGCTTGTTTAACATTTTAGTTAAGCTGCAACCAAAGAACCATTATTTTATATACTTTAAATCTAAATATCGAAAAAATAATGGCCCATTATTAATAAAAACTCGAAAACGCCAAATAAAAGAAATATATTTCGAGGAAATTATCCTCATCTTCAGTTTGCCATCATAATCTTTGTTAAATGTTATATACAGAAACAATAATAATGTAATAGTTACGATCTAATGATTTAATTAAATAACCTCAATAAATTTGTTGTTTATTGAACGTTTATTTTAGGGGATTGTGATTTAATCACTACCGCCTCATGTAAAATTTCCTCCACTTATTATATAAAATTTTAAAATTTTTTGTGCCTTTGGACATTTTTCTATGCTCAATAATCTTACTCACGCCTCTCAATCAGCTATGTTCCTGAATTCGTGTGCGAAGATGATGGGAAGTCTCTCCAATGTATGTGGCATTGCACCCATTACATGAAAATTTATACCCTAGATCAGAAACTAAACCTTTTTTATATATTTATCATTATAATAATTATTATTACAATTATTAATATTATTATTATAATTATTATTATTATCCTTATTATTACAATTATTATTATTATCATTATTACAATATTGTTAATATTATTATTAATATTATTATTAATATTAATATTATTATTAATATTATTATTATTAATATTATTATTATTATTATTAATATTATTATTAATATTAATATTATTATTAATATTAATATTATTATTATTGGACGTCTATGAAAAATAAAGATAATAAAATGTGAAAAATTAAATATTATTAAGTGTCTCCGTGATCATTAAGTGCAGAGCTAATTAGACGTTATCAACTTTTGTTGTCATCATTCATGTAATCAAAGTTCAAAGAGAATATATTTATTTGAAATTCAGCACTTTTTAAATTATTTTTATTCAGATAAGTTTCACTTTATTTCATTGATGGATATTTCAAGCACCTCAGATTATTCCAGTGAAGGTTAATATTTATTTTTTGTCAATTTTGATATTATACTTGTTTTACTCAATATGCTTTTAGCTTCACATTGAAAGCCTTTGAAGCCATTTTGATATAGTTAATAATTTTTATTTTAGAATATGCCGCCAAATATAAATTAGACGCCCCTAAACCGAAACAAACACGTTTTCAGAAAATATTTCCTAGTGGATTTAAAAGTGAACTCAAAAGCCTTTTATGGATATTTTTTCCAATTGTAAGCTTATACTATAATAATTATAATAATAATAATAATAATAATAATAATAATAATAATATTATGAGGACAATTTTTGTTTTTCACCTCTGATTTCTTTATAAGTGACATAATATTTTCTACAAAATTTGACTATGAATCAGATTTTGTAGAAAATATAATAATAATAATAATAATAATAATAATAATAATAATAATAATAATAATAATAATAATAATAATAATAATAATAATAATAATAATAATAATAATAATAATAATAATAATAATAATAATAATAATAATTTTCTTTAAATATTTTGATTTATCGCATTAATTCACTATCGTTAGTGGGGTTTTTCGATCACATAATGTTCTTCTGTTGAAAGAGGGTTAACAGAAGAAGGTTAACGAATGGACTATATGTGGGTAAAACACTATTGTTTGCCTTTGAGATGTAATGAACGTTGCATTTCCAAACCGTTCAAAAAGGTTACGTTCTCTTTTATAATGATAACATTTTCTATTTCTTTTATGCTATTAAAATGTTGCTTAATTCATTTGCGTATTTTAGAGGAGAAATCCTGTAGCAACATAAATATCTCCTTTACCTTTTTCTGTCAGTCTTTCCTCGTTGTAACCATAAACCCAGTTTCAATATAAAAAGACGTTTCATATATCATTTACAACCGATAAAACTCACTAATATAATTTTATTTAATTGTTTATTTTTGAAAATTTTCCTAATCTTTTTCTACTTTACGGTGACAGACATGCCCTTGGAAAGTCTTAAAAAGATCCCACATGTATCGTAAGAAATGATATAATTCGTTTAAAAAACTAAAAACAATATATAAAATTTCACTGAATAGTTAAAACAAATATTATTTGCTTTCATTTTATTTAGGTTCTCACCAGCTTTTTCAGATTTCTCAATCCTATGATAAGTTTGATGATGTGTGGTCATTTGAGCACTTTAGAATTTGATGCTGCCTCTCTGGCAAATAGTGTAAGTTTTTCAATTACACAAATTCCATTCGGCATCGGTTTAAGTCAGTGGTATGCAGACATTTTAGCTCGCCGCACACAAAATATTGAAGAAAATATGTCAAAGCACAAACTAAGAGTAATAAACTAAAATTCGAAATTAACTCAGAAAATTCGATAAAAAAATTGAATCTCTCTCTCATACAAAAAATTCCAGGAAATAAACTGTTATATTTATCAAATGTTACTTGACAGATTTTGGAATATTTTTTTTAATTATTCAAATAAAAAAGTCGAATTTCCAATTTCATTGTAACACATAGTTTGCGTACCATTGGTTTAAACAGTTAAACCTCTTATGTCTGTATATTTATCTAATAGTTTGATTAGTAAAAAAATATAACTTGATGGACTTTTAAAAAATAAAATATTGAGAAAATCTCTGCTAAAAACGTTTGTCCTTTGTGTCAATAACTAATCTGTATCTATGTTTTTTTATTTACAAACCTGTCTTTTTTGAAGAATATGGTTAGTATGAAAATTTTGTAATATTCTCTATCAAGGGTGCTCAAAGTTCATGCAAATACGAGCCATGTGATACATTTAAGAAATATTAAAGAGTCACAATTGAATTTTTCAGGGCGATAATTATAAAAAAAAATTTAAAAGTTTTTTATAAATTTTTTATCTTGCTCAACAAAGTCGAATTCGGCTTTTATTTGTTTTAAAAAGTTAAACAAAACAAAATGCTTCCAATTCTGTATTTATTCTCATTTTGCTATTTTCTTTATGTTAATTGCATATTAATAGAATTTTCATGATATAATAAATGATCTTCAATTCTTTACAGATTATAAATCAATATTTTGCTTTATATTTAACATGAATTTTCAGCTCAAAGCTTTTTGAAATTTTTGGTTTTATTTATTAATATTATTTTAATTAAATATTTCACAAATAAAATAATTTTGAAAAATCAATTACAATTTTAGTTTATCAATATTCTCGGTGTCAGCATTGATCTCGGATTTTCTACAGCCTTTGATACATTATTTGCACAGGTGAAATTAACTTAATTACTTTAAAATTTTAGTCATTGAAATAACATTAATTTAAAGAAGACATAAATTAAAATAAATTAAAAAATTAATTAGTTATTAATTTTAATTATATCTATCTATCTATCTATTTTATCTAATTTTTTTGGAGCATTTTGTTTATTGTGTTCCCTTTCACTTCAAAACAGCGCAGAAAAAATTTCATGAATATATGACTTCATTTAGTACTGTCTGTTCGACATTGAAATTTTAAACAAAATTTGAATGTGAGTATGTAAAGCACAAAGAAAATGCTAGAAGGTTCTGGAAAGTTCTAGAAAAATCTATATAATTCTAGAAGGTTCTAGAAGCTTCTTAAAACGTGAAAAACTTGAGAAGGTTCCGGAAAATTCTAGAAAACTCTAGAAGTTTTGATTTTCATATAAATAGCCAACTTCACCAATGCATTTTAATTTAGTTACAAAGATCAAGTGCTATAAGATCAAGTGTTGCGGCTATATAAATATCATTCGTTTAGATATGACTACTAGGTCGAAAACTGTTGTTAATTTAATTGGTGAACCATCTGAAGATTTTACTGAACGAGTTCTTACAACAGAGAGGTGTGATTATGATGGATTTTCTGCTGCAGGGTACTACAATCACTGCCTATGTTTACTCGAACAGCTTTCCCGTCTGGTGACGGCAATATGACAAAAACGACGCCGTCTTCTTGGTTGTGGGTTTCATCAAATTTACTATCTCCACAACAATACACGACCCCATACGGCAGCCAAATCTGTGCAAAAATTTACTGACATTGATTTTACTGTTCTGCCACATCCCCCTTACTCCTCAGACCTCGCACCATCCAATTTTTATTTGTTTTCTCCTTAAAAATATGGGATTCATATACGGGATTTCAACGGAGCTGATGAAATTCAAGTGGTTCTGGACGCTTGGTTGGACAGTAAACGACGAATCTTCTTCGCCGATGGAATCAGAAAACTGCCTGATCGATGGCACCAATGTGTCCTTCATAATGGTGCATATTTTGAACATCTCTCTGACACATATGATTGACATTTATGCTGTTTTTAAATTTACACATGTTTCACCGGACAAAATTTATTGGTTTATCCTGCATATGAAATTTATGAAAAAGATTTTTGTAATTTAGAGCTATTTTGCTCTAAATTGTTTTTCGATAAAAGTGACTTGTGCCACTTTCAAAATTAACGCTCATATAGAAAAATTTATATGACAATAAGTCTGTGAATTCAAACAAATAATTGTTTTTGTGAAGTAATCATTGTCTACCGAAATGGGAAAAATCTAAATTATAAAAAAGTAAGTTATGGAAAATAACGTCAAAGAAAAGAAAAAATGTAAATCAAGGCAATTCGATTCCAGTAAATTCGGAATAAAGTTTAAAAGTTTCCATGAAACGCGGAAATTATTTCAGCAGAACTTTTCTAAGAAATTCCATAATTCAACAAAAGTTTGTCTGTGTTAAAATGCCTTGAAACATTATTACAAGCGGCATAGGATCGAGAAAAGTTGGAATTCTGCAAATTCATTTCTCGATCTCAAAGAACCTTTTAGTTAACCCTTTGAGTGCCAAGGAGCGCGATCGCGCTCCTGCTTTAGAATGGACGAATTCGATCTCTATTTCATACTTGTCGATTTCTATTTATGGTTTTTTATTCCGAATGTGTATTTATAAGAAATAGAAATATTATTTATGCTATATATTATATCTTTATGCTGATAATAGTCCAGTTTTCGAAGTGAAAGACACATAATAATCACATTAGTTAAATGTAACCCTATTCTATTTATTATATTAAAAACGTGTCTCGACAAACAGTTTCTCTTCGTTGCTAGAAAGATATAAATTGCGGAATCATATCGAGGCAGGTACTATTTTTTCAAATCATTTTTTGTTTTTTAAATACTTTTCGTAAATAAAATGCTTAGAAAGTTATAGAGAAATTTATTTTTAAATTTCTATTTTCCTCTAGCAGAGTGGCATTTTTAGCTAATCCTCTTAAAATCATGTTGGCACTCAAAGGGTTAAGGAAGAATCAGCCGAGGCCAAATTGAAAGATATTTCTAGACGGTTCATTATGATAAATAATAAACAATGATATAATCGGAAAAGCCATATAATCAAAATTATTCAATGAAATATATGGGCGAATGCACACATTAGTTATACGGGCTTGTATTAAATTATATAATGACGAGGGCAATCAAACGTCCCAATACAGTTGCATCACAATTGCAAATATAAATACTCACACAAACCCTTTATAATTGGATTAAATATTGCAGAAATTGATATTTACTCAATTTTTATAAGTTCTAAAAAACTCACGAGAGTGTATACGGGAAAATGCAATATTTAAATGTTTAAAATGTACAGTAGGAAAGATAATTATTATAAAAAGAAGTGATAATAGCCCAGCAATATTTGTATGTTTGTGTTTAAGGCTGAATTGTATAACTGAATTGAAATCCAATAAACTATATCTTTTTTATATTTAGGGCAGGGTGTGCAGTAGCGGATTAAGAGAGGCTGATCGGGTTAAAGTCAGGGGCCCCCAAATGATATAGATAAAAAAAATCTCCTATTTTATGACGAGAAAATGTCGAAGAGTGTGAAATACTAGAAATGGATGTAAATGTACATAAAAACAATAAAAAATGAAGTTAGTTGCATGGAACAGCAAAAACTAAGTCTGCTCTCTCTAATGAGCATTGAAAGTGAAATTGTAAGCTCACTTAGCTTTACTGGCTTAATTGATAACTTCGCCATGAGAAAAGTTTGCAAACGTAGGTTCTAGGTTAAAATTTATAATAAATATTTTAATGAAATCTGGATTCATGTAATCTATACCATTATAAATTACAAGGTACAGTCTTAAATTTGTTGGGTATGGTTTGTACACTGTTCAACTCATTTGGCCGTTTGAGCCGTTTCGAAAATTTTCAGGATCACCATGAGCTAGCATATGAAATACACAAAATAAGGAAAAATAACTTTAACAAATAGTATCACCCAGTAAAAAATTTATTGTGATATTTGACAAATTTATTGAAAATAATAAAAATAAAATTTGATCATTACAAAAAAATCATAATAAATAAAATTTTGAATGAAGATTTCTCTCTATGTTTCCAGTAACGTTAAAAAATATCAAAATGGAAAAGCCGAGATGAGCCACACAAAATAATGAAATGAGCCTCATGCGGCTCATGGACCGCGGTTGCACTTGTCTGATTTAGGGGATAAACGTCAGTCAACTGTCTTCCGATCATTCTCGATTAATTTATTGAAAGTTTTAAAAGTTGTTAAACTTTTAAAGGTGTAAAGGAATTTTCGATCGATGATTATTTTAAAGATTTTGTTAGAGATTTATGGAATTTGTGCTTAATCTAAAAGAAATTCATTTTTTTCTTAACACTTTGGAGACCGATGACGGAAATTCACGTAATTCGGAATTTTATGCAATATCGTATAATAAATTATAATTAAATATCATACCAGAAAAGAATACTAAAATCAGCATAAAATTTGCCCAAAACTTTTTATTGCAACATTTTATGTATTTTAATAAATATTAAGCTCTGTTATGAATATATATTGTTATCACATTTTATCAAATATTTACAAAAAAATATGCAGGAATTCAGGCTATATACGTTGCATTACATACCGTCTTCTATGTGTTAATGTAAATGTTTTTTGATATAGTTTTTTTAAATAAAATTTTTTAAGGATGTTCATCATTAAAAAACTTATAATTTAAGAATATTTTTATATTACCTCATATTACCGCTCCAGAACACCTTTGTTGTATAATAATTGTTTACAAAAAATGTCAAAAATATCTTAGTTTTATTCTGAATGTTTTTACATGTATTTTTATATGAGTTAATTCACTGACCCGGATTGTTTTTTTTCCGTTCATATTTTCTAAAATTTCGTATTTTTGTGAACTTAAATTTGTGTAAATTTTATGGTTTTCGTAATATTTCCCAAAAATAATTGTTAATATGCTTATTTAAATAAGTTTAATTTTTCATTTTACGCTTTAACTTTTTTGTTTAAAATATTGCGATAAATATTTCAATTTAATTCGAAAAATTTGTAAACATGATTTCTAAATATATTTCAATTTATCTTAAAAGTTCTTAGACAAAATAAACTATTTGCCGGCGACTGAATAATATAAACAGCGGCAATTGTTTTAATTATGAAACACAAATTTAAAATATTTAAATGATGCGACTCAAACCACATGCAATAATAATAACATTAATAATAATATTAATAATAATTAATCAAAGAAAAATTGCAAAGTTTTAATAATTGAAAAACGCCAACAAATTATATTGAACAATATATCGATATATATTATGTCGACCGTTTGTCGGTCTTCTTCAGGCTAGAAATTACATTAACAATAACTGACTGAAAATTATGAATAATTAAGAAAACTAACTAATAATAATCGTATTTTAATTATATCAAAATCTTCCAAATAAAAACATACGTCTCAAAAATTGCTCATTCTCAAATCAGAAATACTTACTTTTTACTGGTACACTTTGTCAATGCTAATCTATTCTTAGACAATTCATTCAGTCGGCAATGCTCAAGAACTCAAGTGTAGAAATATAAAACAGCCAGTCTCTCCAATGTATGTGGCATTATACGTATTACAGGAAAATTGATACACATGTTCAGAACATAAATTTATTCTACTTAATATTTGGGTTAAACATGACTTCAAACCTTTTAATAGGTTAACTTTAGAATAGAATACTAAAAATAGAATCAAATAACATAAATTTACAATGAAATATTTCTTTGTTTATTAAGTGTAATCAACCATTTTAAAATCTCTCATTTTCTTTGAGGTCATTTTTCTCCTAAAACAAGGCCTACGAATAACTCTAGACTGTAGAGTCTAGAGCAGTGGTTCTTAACCAGGGGTGCGATCTAGTATATATGGGGGTGCCAGTTTACAGCTTTACAAATTCACTGTAATTAGTAGGTACTTATGCACTTAAATACCTACCGAGTTCGAATCCAAAAAAATGCAAAATACTAACCCCAATTGGATTTTTTCGGTCCAGAACTGATCTAACCCTATAACTAACCGTGTTTTATTTTATTTAATTAATTGTTTTAGAATCTAAATTTTAGATAATAGTTAAGATTTTTAAAAAATTGTTATGCACATAAAATATATATTGTGCATTGTTTTTTTCAATTTATATAATTTCTTATTTTTGGAAAGGGGTGTGAGGATTTTCTTTTAACACTTTACGGCTGCTAGTAGCTAAAAAGGTTAAGAACCACTGGTCTAGAGTATAAATACTGAAGAAATTTGAAAACATTGTTACATATTTATTATCTAGTTCAGTGATTCTTAAAGAGTTAAAAATTAATTTTCAATTTTTTTTATTTAAATGGTAAAATATTATTTGAATGTTACTTATTTTAACATTGGAACAATAAAGAACGTCCTAGTTAGTGCTCGTCTTTGAAGTTAGCTGTCTATGATCTTCAACAAAAATTTGACGCCGGTTCGTTGCTTGCAGAACTTAAGGACCCACTGATCTAGTTGACTCTTGACCAGTTACTGAAAATAGGGCTCATAAGACGTAGCTGAGCTCCAGCAGCTGCAACGATAATTCACATTTACAAATTTATCTGCTTATAGCAAATTGAATATGGAAACAGTGTAACATAAATAAAACTGAGCACACAGGGCTATTATTGCTAATCTTTTGACAATTACAGATTGCCGGTTTATAGAAGATTCAATTTAAAAATGGTATATAATATAAATTATTACTAAATTAATATATATTACTTAATCATGTGACCATTATTTTTAATAATTAGATTTATGGAAGTGATCAAAAGAAAAAGATGGGATCGCTTTTACAAAGAGGTATGTTAAATTATTATTAAATAATATTTTGGTAATAATGAAAACATCAAATATTTTTTTTGGAAAATAATGTAACTACTTAATTAGGTTCAAATTTAGTGAAATTATTATCTCAAGACAGTCTTGACTGTAAAGAAGAGGTATAAACGGATATTATGTAATTAATTAAACTAAATTATTGCGTAATAATGTCAAAATTGTAGTTTCAAGGTCAAAAGTTATTAATGATGCTTGATAGCTATGTCTGAATGTTAGTATGCTTGTGTGTCTGCAAAATTTCTGCATCAATAACTAGTTAACCGATAAAATACCTTTTTAGATAAGTATTGGAGATATATTGTTAGAGAATACTATTGTACATCTATCTCTCCTTTTACCAATGACAATTCCGTTTCTATGAATAGTTTACTGATAAAATTCATATTTTATTGTTAAGCAAATTATTATTTTTTTCAATGTAGTTTTTTTCAATACTTTCTGCATAACTGAAAAAAATATCAAAGAGGAGTTATTGGTTTTATTCAGCTGGGATAGTAACTAACAATACAGAATCGTACGCTGAAAATCTTAATAGGGGGTTGTTACAAAAAGCTATACCATCAAGTAAATATCTAGTTTTTGTCCACATAGTCTTTCTAGTAACCAAACGACTATTTAAACTCATCACTAGTACCGTTGAGAAGGGTGTAGATTTCACTGCGCCAGGGATTAAGGGGCTCGGAGTTCTGAAACATTCTGACGAGGCCCTAGCCAGTCTGTCACGTCATTTTCCATTTCTATTTACCTACCCTTATTTCGACATTCTAATTAATGGTTGGTTCTGGGTGTTGATATTTTTGCGACTACATGGTTGTTACCCAGACAACCCCATACAAATATTTTTCGCTTACCACTCGGCAGCCGTTGCTAAGCAACGTTGGAACTGTGTTCGAGTGGGTGGATCGTCCGCAAAAAGTGAGCGCTATTACTAATGCTATAATTGGCCGAACGATCCATGGGTCCAACGAGCTACCGATAAAAGGCCTATGCTCAATTTTGATATTAAGGTCCCATCATTCTCCTATCTCATTCAAATGTTAATCTATACTGTTATATCATTTATTATTATTTCTATTCCCATAGTCCTCCTTGTCGTTGTCCGTATTATTGATTTTACTATGGCCTGTGCACCCTTCGTTATGTTAAATATCATTACAGTATCTTTATTAATCTTATCCTTATTATAACTAGAATGTTCCTTATTATTGTTACTAGTTATTATAATTATAATTATTATTATTATTATTATTATTATTATTATTATTATTATCATTATCATTATTATTATTACATTTTTAATAGGGATCCGCCCTTATTTCTCAGTTTTATCAGAATATTTATGTTAAATATCATCACAGTATCTCTATTACTCTTATTCTTATTATAACTAGTATGTTGCTTATTATTGTTACTAGTTATTATAATTATTATTATTATTATTTTTATTATTATTATTATTATTATTATTATTATTATTATTATTATTATTATCATTATTATTATTACATTTTTAATAGGGATCCGCCCTTATTTCTCAGTTTTATCAGAATATTTATGTTAAATATCATCACAGTATCTCTATTACTCTTATTCTTATTATAACTAGTATGTTGCTTATTATTGTTACTAGTTATTATAATTATTATTATTATTATTATTTTTATTATTATTATTATTATTATTATTATTATTATTATTATTATTATTATTATTATTATTATTATTATTATTATTATTATTATTATTATTATTATTATTATTATTATTATTATTATTATTATTATCATTATTATTATTACATTTTTAATAGGGATCCGCCCTTATTTCTCAGTTTTATCAGAATATTTTAATTATACAAACAATTGAGTAGCACTCCACTTTTACTTTACAATTTTCGATAAAGTATTTTAGTTATTTCGGAAATTTTGAATAGCGTTCCGCCCTTATTTTACAGCTTTTCGATAAAGTATTTTTATTATTTCGGAAAATTAGCGCAGCGTTCCGCCCATATTTTCCATCTCAACTCAAAATAATTTATTTAGTTCTTAAGTAATATTTAAATTATTCCTTTTTCATGATTTTGGTTGTTCGGATTAATCTTTTTCCGATGGCTATTCATTTTAACTGTTGCAACGATTTCGCAATTTTCCCCGCTACCCTTTCCCTTTCTTTGTCCTTATGATCTATTTGTGTTTACACTGTATTTAATGAATGCCACTGAACTACTCGGTTCTAGTGATTTTGAGCTGAATGTATAATTCATTTTAGGTCGATTTTTCTGGCGTTGAGTGAAAGAAAAACAAGCCAAAAGACCTGTTCCTCGATCTCCCTCCACCACTATAAGCTAACATTTTACGTTTAGATTCGCCCTTTACCACTGGCGAACCATCACGGTCACAGTTCCGTTGCAGATGAACTGCACTTACACGGACCCATTAATTATGTAGATTTACTCTCTTGTACGATGTATTGGCTGTGGGCCGAAAAAGAAAATAAATAAATTATACCATTTTAAGCGAATCCAAGTAAAAGCCTCGATGCAAAATTTCAGTCGTAAACATTTATTCGACATGTCACTTCTCATATAATTGTCGGAAGTTCATAAATAAACATTGTCAATTCGTATCATCACAAATCATTCAATCATTATGGATCAATAAATTCATAGTGAAGTCATTCATATAGCAGGTACACGTTTATTTTAAATCATTAGTCAATGCACACCAACTGAGAGTTTTCGTGTCCAGACAAAACACTTACCAGTGTTAATTGCCTGAATGCACAGGTCTCAGGCAATTGAATGCACACACACAGACTAAAATTAAGATAGAAAAATAAGACTGAAAATTTGTCAAAACACATCAGTATATATACCTGCAATTTGGCCCAAACCTTGCGTGTTATTTTTAATGCCATAAAACAAAATTTGACCTTGAAATTATTTGTGTTATCTAAATCTAATTTTTTATTATTTTCTTAATTTAAATTGAAAATTTATTTCTTAATTTTTTAATTGAATTTATTCAACAAAAATATTTAATTTTAACTCATTAAATTCATTAACTTTCTACTTTTATATAAATTGTTGTTTTTCTGTCAAATTTTCTTGTTATTTTGTTATTATTTATGTAAATTTCGTGCGGTTCTTTATGCATTTTGTATTTATTTTATTTTACTTTTGTGTTTTTTGACTTTATATTTATTTTCTTTCAAATTTTAGGGTGTTTAGTTGATGTTGTATGTTGTATTTTAAATTATCTTGGTGCTGGATTTTCGTGCTATATAACTGATACATTTAAACAATTTTCAAGGCCGTTTTTGTTCTGGCCCAACATAAAACACTCCGGAGCCTGTAAAATTGCGAACCGCAATTTCTAAAAGATTTAAGCTATTGATTTAACACATTCTTTCTCAAAATGAGCGATAACGCCCCTTTGTGGGCATTTGAGTCCTAGAGGGGGGCGTTAAAGGGCCCAGAAAAAAATTGGGGGCGTTGACGTGGGTTAAGAGGGCGATGGTAGATTTGTAATTTCATTTACTTTTTATTTAAATTTCACTAAAATTAAAACCTACCTACTACACAATAACGAATAATTAGTTTCAATTTCTACCCTGTATGATGGTATAAAACCTTAACATAGATTTCATAGGATAACCCACACGCCGTACGCAATCAAGTTGTAACAAGTTTCTGTTAAATAACACTATTGGAGCAATCCGGTAGCAATTGTTCTGTACCATTAAAATTTATTTACATGTAATACATTTTGTATATTACACAATTAAATAATCTTTAGGAGGCGGTGGCAAATCAAATATTGTCTTAAGGGGGCGATGGTTAAAAATAGCTTGAGAAACACTGATTTAACAGAACTTACGTTTTACAATTACTTGGGTCTACGAGCTACAGGGTCGTAACCTCATAACCCGCATGCATAAGAATTAATATTAGTGAAAATTGGAGTGATATTTTGACCGAACGTAAAATTTTAGCAGAAAATTTTAAAATCGATTTTAACACTAATTCGTATGGTAAAAGACGTAAATTTAGGAAAAGATGTTTAGATGAAATTAATGATGACAATAGTGATATTCCGTATTTCCAAATATTTGCATTGCATTGAGAATATTTTGCATAATACCAGTTACTGTGGCTCAAGCGGAACGTTCATTCAGCACATTTGCGAGAGTAAAAAACTTATTAAGATCAACTATGTGTCAAAATCGGTTAAAAAACTTTGGTACTTTAGCTATCGAAGCCACTTTAGCAAGGGAACTAGATTTTGAAAATGTGATAAAATATTTTGCAAATAAAAAAGCGCGAAAAGCTTTATTACACTGATTCATAATACATTATTAAGTTAAATTAAACAAATTCTATAAAATACATTTTGTTATTTACCTTTTTTAGACTTAAAAAATAATTTTTTCCCTGGGCCCGGAGTTGTCTCTCGACGACCCTGCTCATCAAAAAAAAGATATCCATAGTACACACTTGAAATTAAATTAAACTAAAAATAAGACAATTTAAAATTTTCATCAATATTATAATAAACACCAATATTATAGTTAACACCAATCCAACATATATATTGAACTACAATGTATTTCGACAGACTCGCTGTCATCTTCATTTAGATTGAAAATTTCGAATTAAACGGCTTTTTTTAAACAAATTTATTTATTAATATTTTATATTTTAAAACATTTATTATATTAAAAAATTATAAATTCTGTTTTGTAAATTTAAATTCTAAAAGCTTTATTTCAATGCATGTGGCATTACATATATATTTATAACCACGATCCGAACACAATCTAAATAGAATTTGAAATCCACTAATAAATACAAAATTCAGAGAACAATTGTGTTAACTGATATTAATCAAATCTTTCAGTCGACAGTTATCAAGAACTTAATATTAGTAACGGATATTTCCCATTAGTATCCATATTCTAAACAGTATCACTATTCTTAAAATACACATGAGGATACTATTTAATACTATCCTTATACTTGTATTAACCAACAAAAAACCATATTATATATGGCATATTTCAAAGCATGATGTGTATGGGAAATTGTTTCTTGAAAAATATTTATTGGTGAGATCATCAAACTCAGTCATTGAATCGATCGATATTTTAGAAGAATCAGATTTGTTTGAATTGGAGGATCAATAAAATTTTATTATATTTTACTTTCTTTAATACATCAAATTTACATGAAATCCAAATACTATCTTCATTTTCATTTTTCTAAAGATTCATTGAGGATACTATTTAATAGTATCCTGGATAGTATTTGGAAATATCCGTTATTGATTTATATTATTAAGCGCAATTTTGTGCTACATGATGAAAATAAATGTAAAATATTTTTGTTAAGGAATTTAAAAATATTTTATTGAAAGTTTATTAAGATTTTGTTACACATCTAAAACACATGTAACACTACAGAACATACATGCTTCATTATTATTATTGCAAACCCCCGTGATAATACCAAAAAACGATATGATAATAATTTGCTAAATATTATTATAACTTATTATTAATTATAACTAAGCATGTAAGTATTTTAACAATGTTTTGCAATAAAATTTTTTATTAATTTTTTTATTTTTATAAATAAATTACAGTTTTAAAAAATTTCTGTAATTCTTTTAATTAAATAATTTTGTAATGTCGCTCCAAAATTCACTTTGGATACGCATATCTACTCAATACGATATTTGTGCGATATTGTAAATGAGATTGTCATTATGTACAAGAGATCTGTACAATTTCTGAATATTTATCCATTCCTGTAGTTGTAAAGTGGACGATTAATAACTTTTAAGAAGAATAATTTTACCCTTTAGGTATCCTATTTCATCGGTAGTCTTGTTCCCATAGCCCGTTTCTTGCGCTTCGCATTGGAATGATAGATGTATCAGATAAGAGTACTAAAACGTAATTAATATGTATCAAAATCCAATAAACAAAAAGGAAGATAATGAAAGCCTCTGGACAAATTGAAATCTAAAATGAAAATTTTTAAATGACATTTCTTAAATAAATTTATTTTGTACGAATTTTAGATTGAAAAATAAATCTTGATTTTCTTGAATTATTATATTTCATTATATTTTATTTTATTAGTATTTACTATTTAGCCGTCATCGTCATGACATTACTCTATTTGGTCTTGGTCTGCTTTCATCTCAACATTGAACCGTTTCTCATTCTTTTGAAACAAAATCCTTCCGTTGCTGAGTACTCTATTATTATATTTATTTATTATTTATTTATTTATTTATTTATTTATTTATTTATTTATTTATTTATTTATTTATTTATTTATTTATTTATTTATTTATTTATTTATTTATTTATTTATTTATTTATTTATTTATTTATTTATTTATTTATTTATTTATTTATTTATTTATTTATTTATTTATTTATTTATTTATTTATTTATTTATTTATTTATTTATTTATTTATTTATTTATTTATTTATTATTTATTTATGTAATTAATTAATTAATTAATTAATTAATAACTCAGCCAATCCTTTAATCTGCTATTATATTTATATAATTAATCTTTGGTAGCATTTAATTGATGAATAATTTTACTAATTATTTATACAGTTTTTATAATGAAAATTTGAATGAATTTGTAACAAAAAATGGAAAAATTCGTGCAATTTATTTATTAAACAATGATTTGTGTTTATTGAAGAACTTATTTGAAGCGTACGGCAAAAGAATAATATAATTGATACAATTTCTGAAAAGAATTACAACCGTATAGTAAATGGCTTCTTCTATGCTTTTTGATCAAATCAGATTTATTTTGATATCCTGGCTCATCGTAGATCAAATTTGCCAATGCATCAAGGTTTGGTGATCTCCAAGGCCATTCAGTACTTTTATCTTGTATTTCTGAAACCCATTCTCACTGGGTTGAGATTTATGTATTCTATAATATCAAAACAATAAACTACTGAAGAATGGCTATTGTTTTAATGAATTGAAAATTCCGTTAAAGATTTCGTTAAAGGAAGTAATGACAAATGTTAATCGACTTTTATCTCTAAAAACGGTTTACTCACATTGATTATTAAAAGAAATTCTTCAATATTGTAAAGGTTTGAGCTTAGATTGGTCTTTTCTTCGTAAAGATCGTTATGAAGTACACTGTAAAACATTTATCTAGTAAGATCACTTTAATTTTGAAGTATTTATTTTCTATCCAATGAAATTAATCTACGGTATTTTAATCAATTTAATTGGCTTATTTAGAGATTGTAATAATATAATTTGTATTGTGAGTAGAAACATTTTATAAATTATTTTATTTTTAGATTATCAACAAGATATATCACATATTATATACCGGGATTATTTGTAAATTAATTTTAATAAAATTAAATACTTAGATTCTTATTAAGTTTGATTTTCAATTTCTCACGATATCAAGATACCTTCAAAATCAAAATATTGTCTATCCAATGGTGATTTCGTCTTTCCTTGGAAACGTGTTCAGCGCAGTTTCGCAATATGTGGCCATATATGTTTACGGATACAAATTAGAGTAAATGTTTTCTTTTCAATTTAATTTTTAATTTCAAATGCCTTTATAACTAATTTATTTATCTCATTCATTCATATTATAATACGTATTATAAGACGGATTATAAGGCTGAGCAAAAAAGAATACAATTGAAGTTCTCAAATAAAATATTTATTTAAAATTTTAAAATAATAACATTTAATTGTATATTTGAGCATGTTTCTGCAAACAAATAAGCATTATTCCCAATTCAACGTTGGGTAAGCACACGCGCATCTCACCATAAAAAAACTGCAGCCACTCACGTTTCTTATTTTAAAGAATTTGTTACCATAAAATTGAATAATAATTTAAAAGTGGAATATCTAGTACCTATTTGAAAATATTTCACGGCGAAACACTGTTATAAAACAAGTTTCAAAAACTTGTTTGCTTTGATATATAAAGTTGTGAAATATCCTATCCTAGTAGTAGAAAATATTTCAAAACAAACAAATAGAACTCTGAAATTTATAATCATCCATAATTATTACAAATTTTTACACAAATTTTATAATTTCAATTTTATCAAATAAAAATTAGCTCATAAATTTAAAACTAAAAAAAAAATTTTTAAATTTAAAAAATATTTAAAAACCACCGACACAAAGATTTTTGAATTATTTTTTGAAATCTTTAAAATTAAATTTATTTTATTTTATTTTCCAGAGCTTCTGCTATTTTACAAGGTGTGTCATGTTTCGTGATGTTTATCCTTCAGTTGGCGTACATTCTCATTAGCAAAGTTTACAAGGATACTTGGAACGGTTTGTTAATTTCCAAATTCAAGAATTTTATCAAGAATTTGAATAGGATTCAGTCTAAAAGATGCTTTGGATAATTGGAAAATACTTTTTGTTCTTGGAATTCCAGGAATTTTAATGATTGCTTTAGAGGAATGGAATTTTGAAATAGCTACTATCATATCTGGGACGCTTGATGGAATTCAACTAGGAGCACAAAGTATTGCCTTTCAGTGTTCGACAGTATCGTTCATGGTAAACTGAATGAGATCTTTGGGTTTTGGTATACAATTTGCTTTTGGTTTAGATGACAATGGGATTAGCTATTGCTACCAGTATTCGAGTTGGACAATTTTTAGGAAGTAGAGAAATTGACAATTTAAAAACAGCTTATAGAACGTCATTTGTCGTTGGAAGTATCTTTATTTAATAATGTATTTTTTAAAACATTTACATTACAGTGGTATGTTCTGCTATCTCTTGTACGCTAATTTTAGTGTTAAGAAATTATATTGCGGCTATGTTCTCCAGTAATAAGTAAGTTTCAAATATTCTACTATAATGTTTAGGATAATATAACTCTTTCCAACATAATTCATAATAAGTGACCGATGGAATCTTTAAAATATTCTAGAACCATAAAAGTTCTAATGATACCTAAATAATAAAAATTAAATAAAATAATCCGATGGGAAATGTATAAATCGGGGAATATGTCGTTCCGGAACTCTGAGGACTAGAAAAACTAAGGACAAGAAATGAAAATTGAAATAATAAATCAATAAAGTTAAGAAAAAAAATAAATACAATGTCGTTATTAATTAATAAGTTCAAGGGAAAAAGTAGAAAACTAAAACAAAAACAATTTGGGAATGGGATTCTCTTATCTTAAGATGTCATCTTATATATATAAAATATAATAAATGGCATTATATTTATAATAGTTGACTTTGTATTGATGCTTTTTGATATTCACGAATTTTCGGCACACACTTTTTCAAGTGAAATTATATATATTCTGCATTCGCTCGGACAGCTTTTCCCTTTTAATAAATTTTAGCTTATGTTCTTGGTTTGAGAATAAAAAAATTTTCAACTAATCGGTTATAAGAAAAGTTCCATCTAACTCGATTCCATCTAAATATTTATTTTTTAACAAACATAAAAGGATAACTCGCTTAAATATTAGTGTATATTGCGCAATCCTTAACAAATTGTGTTATGTTACGCAATATACACTAAACTGATTAGCATTTGGTCTTTAACCTTTAATTTAATATCATTACTTTCCTCTTCTTAAGATTGATGCCATCGATTTAACTATTCGATTCGTTGGTGCCACGTTGTGTTTGGATACTGCAATTCGACTTTATGTTCTGAAATAAATCTAAGAATTTTATAAGGACCATATAAGAATATCATTAGAATATCATTATAAGAATATCATTTTTGTTTCTTCTATGTGGTTCTCGGCGTATTAGTACCTCCTACCCCACTTCAAAATTTCGTTTAATTCTTTTATCGTCTTCAAATTCTCTCATCTTTTGAACAGCTGGTTTGGAATTCATTTGAGTTTTCTACGAAATATCTTGTACTTGATTTTCGAGTCTAGAATTAGCATATAATGTTATTTTCCGTCCATATACTATCTCAAATGGTTAATATTTTTTATCACTTTGATATGTTGTGTTTATACTGAATTCAATTCGAGGCAGCAGTTCGTGCCACTGTTTTTCAGCACAGCCCCCTTTCATCGTTGCCACAAGTAAATCTCTCATTGTTCTGATAGCTCTTTCTACTAAGCTATTCGACTGATGTTGATACGGCATAGCGAATTCTCGCCTTATTCCCAGTTGTCCTAATTTTTGTTTTAAATATTTGCTTTCAAAATTTCGCCCTCTGTTCGTCAATATACTTTGAGGTTTACCGTATTTGTAAATCCAATTGTTCATTAGAGTCTTCCAAATAGTTTTTTCATCTTGGTTTGGTGTGGCCATTAGACTTACTAATTTGCTAAACCTATCAATAATAACGATAACATACCTTTTGTGGGTTGAAGTTCTCTCCATGACAGCAACATCCATAACAATCTGTTTTAGAAATTCAGAACTTTCTAGTGGAATTAAAATCTCTTTTGCAGAAACTACCCCCGATCCTTGATAATCCATCTGCATTTGCATGCTCTTCACCTTTCCGGTATTTCAATTGGAAATTGTATTGCGATAGACTAGCCATCCATATCTGAAATTGTGGACTTATTGCATTTTTTGTCGTATTCATAAATACTATAGTCTTATGATCTGTCCGGGACACAAATTCTTTTCCGTATAAATACTGTCTAAAATATAAAACATATTCATGCAACGCCAATTACTCTTTCCTGTTGCGCAGTATCCCTTTTCATGAGTGGTCTGATGTCTTGAACCGTATGTAATAACTATTTCTGAACCATCTTCTTTTATTTGGCTCAAAACTGCTCCAATAGCTTCAAAACTAGCATCAGTATCTAAAATAAATGTCCGATCTATTCGAGGGAAATCAAGAATAGGAGTTTGTGTTAAGGCTTCTTTAAGCTGGCTAAAGCTTTTTTCACAATTTTCTGACCATTGATTTTGCATAACCTTTGACAAATTGTCTATAGTAATTCGACAGACCCAGAAATGATCGAAGTTGCTTCTGTAATTGACTTGATCTTCTCGGAATTTGTCTGTATTCCATCTTCACTGATGATATAGCCAAGAAATTTTAATTTGGTTTTGTAAATTTCGCACTTCTCCGGATTTATTCTTAGCCCTGCTTTTTGTATTCTATTAAACACTTCTCGTAATCTCTCATCATGTTCAGATTGATTCTTGCCATATACAAGAATATCGTCTAAATAAACAATTGCTCCACTAAATAAAATACCCTCTAATATCGTATGCATTTATTGCTGAAATGTTGCTGGAGCCGTTGATAATTCAAATGGAAGTCGGTTAAAACAAAATTGACCTTATTTGAAACTAAAAGCCATTTTCTCTCGCGCTTCTTCTGCTAATGCAACCTGATCTTGCAACTGTGCTCTTATTCACTCTTGATAGTCTACGCACATTCTATTGTGCCATCATTTTTTTCTAACTACGACCAATAATGGACCAATAACGACCAATAAACATAAAATGATAACTTGCTTAAATATTAGTGTATATTGCGCAATCTCTAACACATTGTATTATGTTATGCAATATACACTAAACTGATTAGCATTTGGTCTTTAACCTTTAATGTAATACTAGAAAAATTATAATAAAATAATTTTTAATTTTTAAATTGATGTATTGAATAGATTAAATTGAAAAAAATCAAATATTTTAAATTAAATTAAAAAATATTTTAAATTATTAAAATTTGGGTTTTATTCATTTAGATTTATAATATCTATAGGTTTTTCTATCCTACCTAGTGATAACAATTAAAACTGTCGAAATAAATCAGAAAACGTGTGTTTGAGTGGCTCTTTTTAATAATTATATCATTGTCTTCACATGTATGTATGTGTTCTTGAGCTATGGATGCATTAACAACGTATCCAATTCTTTACTGGGGTTGTTAATATATCGAAACTTTAACAAATCCCGCAAGAAATTTCTGATATTGTTAACACTCATATCGTCTGAGAAAACATAAACGCGCAAATGTATCAAAATTTGTTATGCAGATTTCATCATCTGACGTCTGTTAATGTATCGAAATTTTTCAACTGAAGTCAGTCGAAACATTTACCCAGTCAGAAAATGCAAAATATTTACGCATTTATGTACTCTTAAGCGAAGGGCGCGTTAATATTGTATCAATGACAAGGTATCTACGTGTGTGATTCTGATTAGATGCATAAAGGTTGCAAGTATGGACGACTAGAGTGCAATACATCGTATCTCTGTCTTATACAGTTATGTAAATTGTTATAATTCACACAACTAGCTTAAGAGATCAAAGGAAACGCCGACATAAGGTTGCTAAAACTTGCTATGCATAGAATTTAAAACATTCACTAAATGCATCGAAATGTTTTATAGCACGTAAAAACTTCTAACTTATAAAATTTGTAAAACACTGTCTATCCTGATAAACCAGGTTTCCAGGTCATATTTACAACCGTACACCCAAAATACATTGTCATAAAAGTTCATAAAGTTTTGTTCCATGATTTTTTTCATAGACTTCTATGTATGTGATGTATGTTTCTAAACAATTCGACATTATACACTAAATATTTTACATGCTAAATTTATGAGTGCTGGGATACAGATTGCCATGAAGCATCTTAGAAAGCACGGAATTATTTTCTATAGTATTTTTTTTCAAAGCACGGATTTTACTTCTCCAAGCACGCCCGTGCCTACAGAGACGCTAAATTAGGCTCTGCTCGGTAGATATTGAAAAAAAAGTGTATCATGTCATACCCTATTCATGTCATATCCGCCTCACTATTCCTTAACGTTATTAATAAATAAATTATATTAATTCATGTAAAGCATTTATATAAAAAAATTAATGAATCATATAAAATAAATAAATTCTTATTCGTTTTATTAACCGCTTCATGCTTTTGAACGAGTCACGCTCACGCGCTAAATTCGTTACAATTTCTGCTAGCCCGAGTGACTCTCGCAGGTTTCAACTTGCATACAGCTGAGATGGGTCGTGTTTTTAAGCTGCTTATTTCATTTTTATTATGTTTTCACATTTTTGTGTATATATGAATGTATCGTTTTATTTAAAAACTAATATTTATCATATCCTATCAATTTGAATTTAAAAATTTATATACAATTTGAATAAAACATTTAAAAAAACCTGATTTTTTTTAAAATACTTTTTTTGAAAAAACCCTAGCATTAAGAGGTTAATATTATTATTGCATAAATTATTATTATTATTAATTTAATGTTTTAAATAGGGAAATTCAAGCTGAAGGATCCGAATTGCTATTTTTTATTGCATTCATGCAATTCGCTGACATGATAGCAGTGAGAATTTTTTGTTATTTGTCTCATTTATTTGTGGGTTATTATTTAAAAGTTGGCTTTCTGTACAGCTCGAGTATTTCCTCGTCGCTCGAGTTTCCCTTTGGCTCGGGCCTTCCATTAGGGATTAATTAATTTTAATTAGTTTGTTTTTGCCTATATCTTTTTTATTGCAGTTCACTTTTGGCTCCTCGTAGGTTGGTAATTCAATATGATATCAAATGATTGGGAAAAGCCATATAAAAAGAACTATTATTAGTATTATTAGTTAAGAATCCATTAGTCAAAGCGAAACATTTGCTAAATAACCATATCTGTCAACCAAGTGGGAGAGGGAGTGGAGAGTCAACTTGAAGTTTTTAAAAAATAACTTAAATTATTCAATGGAAGGGTACCGTGAAATTATCATATTTTTCATAATAGTGCCGTTATCTACAAATGGTTGTTATAATTTTTGCTAATAATTTTTTTTCTCCTTTGACCTCGATCCTTAATAATTATAATATTTTCTCATGCAATTTCTGTTTCAAATATATTATTATTTTTTACTTGATTTTGTTTTAACTATTAGATATTTATTAATATCATTTCTGTTTATTTTTGGTAAGCTTTTACTCAACTTCTTTTATTTAGGGAATAACTAGTGGGATCCTCAAGGCTTGTGGGAGACAAGTTATTGGAGCGGCAATTATGTTTGCTTGCTATTATTTGATCGGCATTCCAATTGGAATAATATTTGTGTTTGTTATAAAATTACAAATAAAAGGTAAAATTATTTTAATTGAACTCCGAACTTTCGTTTTATCGTGTTAACATTCTGTTTAGGTATGTGGATAGGTCTCATTATAGCATTGGTTATTGAAGGCTTTGTTTTCTCAGTCTTGGTCTTTCGGACTAATTGGGAGGTCGAATGTGACAAAGTTTGTTTTATTTATATGAATTGAAAATCAACTTTTTTAATCAGGCCATGGCCAATATAGAAGATGTTGAGTTTACTAAATCCTTTTATGACGAATCAGCTGAGAAAAGTCGTAAGTTTCAATTCAAGTTGGATTATTTAAAAATTAAGGGTTTTTTTTAAGAAGGAGCATTTACTAAATATTTTAATGAAGATATGACAGAGAATTGTCGTAAGTTTTAATTGGAATTCTTTGGTTAACATAATTAATTAACTAGTAGCCATTTTGTCCTTACTAACAAAAAAGGTTACTTAAATCGTATACTGATCTGTTTATAAACTGGAAATTTACTCTTCTCCATACTCTAGTTATGACTCCACGTGTTCACTATTCAATCACCGAGACCCAAAATATTGAAACATTATTTATATTACAATTTCACGTAAAATCTTGGTAGTAAAATAATATTGGATAAGTTCCCTTAAGGAAGGATATTTATTTTTAGTTTGTTAAATAATGCCTTAGGTTTCTCTGTTTTCTTTCTTAGAAATAATCCTTGACATGGCATGAATTTCATTCATTTATTAGAATTTTTGTACTAAATATTCATTTACAGTGACACCTATGGCGCTTTAAAGTGTTAAAATTCAGTAATAAAATTTAGTATGCCACTATTCATGAAAGCGTAAACAACATATTTTTTAATCTCGTTTAAACATGTTGAATTTCGTACCAAAAAAAAACTGCTGAAAGTTTTCGAGTTCTTCAAGAAACTTATGGTGAACATGCACCAACTCAACAGACTTGCGAAAACTGCTTTAAACGATTCAAAAGTGGTGATTTTGATGTCGGTGAGAAAGAACGTTCTGGTCAACCAAAAATATTCTAAGATAAAAAATTGGAAGCTTTATCGAAGGAAAAACAGAAAAAAGTTAAATGTCACTCAAGAGGCAAGAAACAAACATTCACATGTCACGAAAATGATTCAAAAAGAAGGAAAATGGATATCACATGAACTAACAGAAGCCAATAATGAAATAATTGGTCCATCCAGTTGAACCATCACATCAACAGAAAAAACTAAACATTCAAAGAATCAAGGTTATGTTGTGCATTTGGTGGAATAAGAAAGGAGTGGTGTAAAGAAGTGTGAGCTGCTATAACCGAACGAAACTATTACTGCTGAACGTTAAAAACAACAATTGATATATTTAAACCATGCATTGAACTATTATAATTCGTCTAATATTAAACGTTTAAATACTTTTAATAAACAACACAATAATATTTAAACAACAAATATATTTACCTAATATTTTCTACACAATTTGAATATGAATCAGATTTACTTAAGGTAATCACGAATTTTCGGCACAGCCTTTTTATTTATGAAAATAATTTCAATCTCAATTAATTTATTTAATTTTATTTATTATTTTATCCCATTTTTAAGAAATATATTTTTTTTTACAATTTATTTAAAATCAGTTAAAATTTACTAAAAATAACATATTATTCATATTATTACTTTGATAAAAAGACAAATAAAGTGGACATGATTTCTTTTTTATAATTCTTCCTTATTAAATGTATTCGATTTCAGCTCTTATTGTAAAATCTGATTACGAAGGGGACGCTTATTGGGTTCGAGAAAAAATTCACAATCCAGAGAAAAAAATTAAAAATTTCAAAAGACCCCGAATCACTTCCGAAGTCCATATCATGCCGACAAATAGAAGTAGATCATTGATGATTTACACTAAAGAAATCTACAACATTGACACAGATCAACCTTTGAGGAAAACAATAATAAAACGGGCTGTGACTTTTTTGGTCGTTTTACTTTTAGTGATTTGTGCAATTTTAATTCGAATATATCTGCCGAAATCTCTCTACGTATCTTGCATTCCCGATTCAGAGGAGGCAAGGAGAAATAATATTAAAAATTTGTGTCAAAATAGCACACTTATTTCAAATTTGTGAAAATGTATTTTCATGTAAAATAAATGTTTTTTATTAAAAATCATTAATAGAAATCACTGAATTATACTTTATGAAGAACTGTATAGAAAAATTAATTAAAGTATTTTTAAAATAAAAATACGGGAGAGCCAAATGAATGAAATATATTTCGAAGAACTTATTCTCATCATTATTCTGTAATCATAATCTTTGTTAAATGCTGTATATAGAAATAATAATGATGCAATAGATATGATTTTTTAATTTAATTAAATAATCTTAAAAATTTTTTTTGCTGATTGAATGTTAATTGTAGGGGATTGTGATTTAATCACCAAAGCATTAGATTAAAACTTTTCCTTTCCAGCACTTTCTTATCGTGTGTATGTAAAATGATGACAAAAAAAGTTTGCTTGCGTTAACCTCTGTCATTTAAAAAAATTTACTGAAACAAGTTTATATTTTATTTTTGGGTAATTATATTGGGATTGGAATTAGCGGGGCGCAGAAAATGATGAGGATAGGAAAGGGTTAAAGAACCAAGCCCATGTCACTATATTTACAGTGAAAACCACCACTGTCAAACCGATGATGCTTACTATAACCGAGGCTTCTACTGGCAGGAATTTGGCATCATTTCCAATGATACGTAACAAAATAGCGAATGACTTAATAAAAAATACAAGACATTTTAGAGATTTTATCTTTTATTTTCTTGGCATTTGATTTATGTTGCTACTACAAAACCAGTCTTCTACTTTCAAAAGCCCTGAACAAAACTCAAACCTTGAAATTATGGAATTAAGTAGAATAAGTGAGAAAAATGCAAATTAGTAATATCAAATAAACTTTCCAGTATTAATTAGTACACAACAATGAAACAGGTCTAACTCAAATCCTTATAGGAAGACAAGTACTTTATTTTATAAATTCTCGGCACAGTGAGTAATTAAAATCAAGTAATGGCGAGTATGCTTGTCAAACGCAAAATGAATAGTTTTATCATAAATTTTAAAGTAAATTTTAAAAAACGATGACGAATTACATGTTATTTGAAAAACTTTAATAAAATTAATGTTGTTGGGGTATTATGAAAAAAGCACAGTAAAATCAATAAAACACCAAAATCATAAAATTATTAACACTAATTAAAAAATTTACAAAAATTCGAAAGTAGTATTGATCGGGGGAAATTGGTATGGTTGAACGCCATATTGAGAGAGGAGTCCAGAAATAATAATAAAAATTTAGTGAGGGGTCCCTAATATAAGACAAAAAAAGAAATTAATTTAAAAAAATTATTACTAATGGAAGTCCGAGGCAATGGGAAACCCGAGAGATGAGGAAAATCCGAGAGATGAGGAAAACCCGGCGTGTAAACGAAATAATATAAAAGGGTAAATTGGCCTAAACAATATTAAATGGGCGCCACTGATCTATGGAGAGGTAATTATTTCCTAATTTGTAATTTAGTAATGGAGCAAACGTAGTTGACAAATGTCGGCTAAGGTGGTCTGTGGGAAGTAATTATTTTTAATAATTTAATAATGTAGCAAATGTTGTTGAAAATCGTCTGAAGACAGTCTGAGCAGGAGTATAAAAGGAAAAGGGAAAAACACGAAATGGCCAGTGGTCGAAGCAAACGAGTAGTGTAGTCAGGTCAGTAGAAGAATCTAAACCCAAGTAAAGTCAAAGTTATCTATCAGAAAGGGTGATTATCCATTGGATAACCTACCTTAAGATAATCAAATTTATTCGGTGGTTGAAGGGTGCAAATAAATCAGTGAAATTAATATTACAAAACATTGAAATAAATCGGATTGAGTTGTAACTGTGATAAAGTGCAAATAAAATTATTCTGTGTTGGGTTTGCTTATTTGATTCGAAAAGGACATGAGGAGTCAGAGGGAACCGACTTTCAATAATAATAACCCAACAATGTTGTATTAAAAATTTCAAAATAGAATAAATCCATAAATAAAAAGTAGTAGTATACAGTAAGCTGTTAGAATCAAGGAGTTAGTGGTATGTGTTATTTAACCCCCGGGTTGGCAGTGATGACGTAATCACACTCATTGTTATGCATCCATCGGGATTTACATAACATATGTGGTCACGTAACCATATATGTTATTGTGTCATATGTCATGCCGAGCAGGGTTATATCAGATCATAGGTCACGAGGGCTAAAGTCAAATGACTTCACCTATATTTTTTGTTTAAATGAGGACGCCTTTTATGTTTTAATAAAGTCTTTCTTTGTTGTAATTTTAATTTAGAATGTTAATTTGGTTTGATTACTTAAAATAATTTCTACCCCTTTTCTCTAATCTGATTGGTTGATTCAAAATATTTTTATACCGCTTACTGAAATTTTATTGGTTAGAAACTCGATGTGTGTGTAATGATTTGGTATATAACCAAGATGCTTTCATCATTTAGTCATTATCAACAATCTTACTTTCAAAATGAGCTCAATCAACAATGTTTTGAACTTGTTCAAAAACTCGGTAAATTTATTTTTATTTAATAATGTGTAATAATATTAATTTAGATAATTTAATTAAAATGATTTCAATTACAAGATCAAACATTGGTGGGATTTTAGATAGAAAGGGTAATATATTTTCGATATTTAATGTATTAATTATCCCACATTTTGATGATATGGATGTCAAATTCATTTATGAAACCAATGACTATGGAGTAATATTTTATGTTGATGCTGAAACAGTTTATGACAATTCATCATCACTGACGATAAATGTCCAATGTAAGCATCATTTTATTGATTGTTTGTAATTACCTAAATAGTTAATTAATTTTTAGTAAATAAATAGATTTAAGTAAATACAAGTATTAAAAGTATTAATTTTTAAATTAAAAAAATTAAAATTTATTTGCATAATTAATTTTAATAAATATTTTAGTAAATTATTAATTATTTTGAAGAAGTTAAATATTTAGAAGTTTTTTCAAATTATTTGTGCTTACGGCTAACAATTAATTTAATCAAATTTTATTTTTTATGATAATAACAATAATTTTAAAATTATTTTCAAATTGAATAATTAAAATAATTCATTCAAACAAAAAATTAATTGAAAAGCACATTTTTAACAAATAAATTCACGTAATTTAAACCAAATCTAAATGGGGGGGGGTTAATTTAAATATTTTTAAATTATTTGTTTAAATTATTTTAATAAATGCATTTTTATCTTGTCTCATCTTTTTTTCATAGGATTAATAATAATAATAATAATATTGGAAATATTAATAATGTTCCCAATCGTTAAATATGCTAGATTTTTTCAACCCATATCCTTTTTTATAAACGAGTCTCAAGATTTATCGAAAATTATCCCTCTAACCCCCTTAGATTTAGTCACTGACATTAAGGTTGACTTAAATTTATATGTTTGGTATCATATTTTGTTCGAAATTTAATCCTGACCCCCTTATTGATCATATAGGCTGACTAGACCGTTAATTCATAGATGCTGACACTTGAATCAATTTTTAATGTAAAATTAATCTTAATATGACTGAGATCTGACTTTTTTTCAAACTCCGACACCATTCCAACAACTACAACATCATTAATACCATGAAATCGTGAGTTTTGATCTCAGAATCTACTTTTTCGACTCAAATTTACCAAAAATTGATATTGTTTGACTAATATTCGACCATTTAAACAATTTTTTTAAATGGCGACCACTTTATTATAACAAAAATGGCGACTTCATTTAAACAAAAATTATCGATGATGACATTGCGCGTGACCTATAATGTAATATGACCTTGACATGTGACGTAATAACATATGCAGTTACGTAGCTGCGCAGGCTATGTAAAACCCAATAGTTAGATAACAGTACGTGTGATTACATCACCAATGCTGGCCTGGGGATTGTGTAATACACATCCATTTTGGTTCTAACAGTTCACTATATACTACTAACAATTTTTATCAATATATAAGTAACTCTGTTTTTTCATTCACTTGCTGGGTTGCCAGACTTCCTGATTTCGCTGGGAGTCTCCTATTATATAAATAGCAAGAGCTCCCGATTTCAGCTTCCGTTTTCTAATTTAAGTTTTTACAACAATTGGCATCACATAACATTTTGAAGTTAAAAATTTTTATTACTCCCGACATTATGCTTTCAAAATATAGAAACCCTGTGAATTGTGGCATTTTTTAAAACAAGGTACCACACAAAGTAGCACTTTATATATCGTGCACCATTAACGTGACTCTACAAATATTATTTTTTGAAAAGACTGCACACCTTCTAAATGGGTTTGCTTTCAAAGATGTAGTTGGAATTAAATTGGAGAAATTTTTTCCGATGAGACGTGTAGGTTTTGAACTCTTAGTTGGTCGACCAATATTGTTTGAAACCAGTGTTTTCTGAAGTGCATATTGATCAACAATTAGTTCAATAATATTTGATATGAAAATTCAAACTTTGTTTGTCTTTAATCTTTTTATATAATATGTATGAATTCAAGCTAATAACATTTATAAGATGGAGAAATATTTTCTTATAGTATTTCTTCATCTTTTTTCTTCCAATTATATATGCCACAATTATTCAAAAATACTACTTCCGGTTTACTACAAGACCTTTTTTCTCTTTTTCTACCATATTAGCACCATGAATTGTATTCATAAGAAATACGTATATTTTGTCCCAACACTTCAAAAACATAATTTTATTATTATGTATCGCCAAACTTTCACCCTTTTCCACCAAGTCTCTTCTGTTGGATTGAACCAACAATATCTGTTTTGCAGATACACAGTTTACTAGCGAGTTATATACTGATGTACCAGTGATCCACATTTAGTCTATATCCCTTTACCGTGGAAGACATAAAGTATAACTAATTAATTGATATTTTATTACTTTTTACGGAAATTTGGGTTTTTGTAGTAAAGGGTACTTTTTGTTTGCATGGCGTGAATAATAACAATAATAATAAACATATATTTATTTTGCTACTATATATTTCGACTGACTCACAGTCATCTTCATGTAGATATGACTTGCAACTATTTAGAATAAATTAAGTTTATTTTAACATTTCACGTTAAATATAACAATTTCTTCTTTTATATTTAAAATAATAATAATAAAAATAAAATAATAATTATAATAATAAAATAAAAATAATATTATTTTATATAACAATTTCTTCTTTTATATTTAAAATAATAATAACAGAAATAATGATAATTATAATAATTTTAAAAATCCACAAATTAATTAAATGCGATATAGAAAATATTTTTAAAAAATAAATACATTTTGCAACAAGAGTGACGGCTGATGCAAACAAATTGAACATTTAAAATAAACAAAAACGTTTATAAATAAAAGTATTATAAATAATAAAAAATATAAAAAATAAATATAAAATAATAATATTAATAATAAAAATAATAATAATAATAATAATAATAACAGAAATAATAATAAAAATAATAATAAAAATAATAATAAAAAAATAATAATAACAATAATAACAGAAATAATAATAAAAATAATAATAACAATAATAATAACAGAAATAATAATAATAATAATATTAATAAAAAATAATAATAATAATAATAATAATAATAATAATAATAATAATAATAATAATAATAATAATAATAATAATAATAATAATAATAATAATAATAATAATAATAATAATAATAATAATAATAATAATAATAATAATAATATTAATAATAATAATATTAATAAAAATAATAATACTATTAATAATAATAATATTAATAATAATAATAATAATAATAATAATAATAATAATAATAATAATAATAATAATAATAATAATAATAATAATAATATTCATTCAATGATGTATTCAAATTGTAGAAATGTGAAATAATTGACAATTTAAATAAAGTTATCAAATAGCAGTAAAAACGAAACAAAGATTGAATTCACACAAAGTTATTTATGAATAAAATAATTTCATTAAATTCCACAGGCGAAATAAAAATAAAAACATAAATTATAAAATATCACATAGCCAAGCAAAATAATGATTAAAATGAGAAGAACTTATGAAATAACAAAATCATATTTGGCTAAATTATAACAATAAACCACCATTCGTATTCGTATTCCAGTTTTTCACCTGTCAAATATCTTGGCTCATTTTGGATCTGGATCGAGTTAGCACAGCCGAATCCCGATGGGCATTATCATTTTCACCCTTTTTTTCCAGAGCATCACAGGAATGAACTCGGTGTCGAATTCGTTCTTTCATTGTTTCCTTTTCTATTGCCTATATGAAATGTGTGATAAAGACATTTATTTGTCGGCAAAACTTTTCTCCAATTTGAAAAAAAAATTATTATCTATCACAATATTTGTTGTTTGAATATATATAAGAATTAATTTGGACGTTACACTCCTGATTTTTTGTGATAGTAAAGAAAATCCACCAAATCGCAATTACACAACAGTTTTCATAAATTACTTGCCCTTTAACATAATTTAAGGTCTTCTATAACAAACAATTTATTTATATAAAAAAAATATGAATACTATTTAAAACAAGGACAAATATTATAAACACTGGCATAAATTTAGTGAATTTACTACACCAAGTCACGTTGAGATAAATCACCTATAATATAAAACAAAAATCAATAAATTTATAGCATATAAACACCAATTCATCTTGAGGTTGCTTGTAAAATAGTAACAGAGACAAACCCTACACTATAGAAACACAAAAAGTGACAGAGAAATAAAATAATACACATTAACGCAACCCATAATAAAACATGCATGTAAACTTTTAACATGTAGCCTTCCGAAGTTGAAAAAACACCTATAATAAATTAATTTATAGAAATTTGTGAGATATTTTTAGAAAGAAAAATGGCGGAAAAAATTTTTAATTTAAATTTTGAGGATTTTGCTAGGAAATTTCGAGTAAATGAGGATGTATATTCATATGATTTACCATTAAAACTAAAATTAATTTAATATTTCAGATATTTTTGTCGAAAAAAAACAAAACCTGAAACCCCAAAAAAAGCATAAATTGTAAATTATATTAGAAAGTTTTAAAAAATAATCATAAACCCAATTATTATTTTGTGTACATATTCGAAGATTTCTTTCAAAAGATGTATAAAAAATATAATTATTTAATGGAATTAATAATTTTTATAACTTCAAAAATCATTTAACTCACTTTTTTTGAATAATTTCCGAAAATAAGTTATCATAAAATAAATCATTTCCTGAATATTCATAATCATTATTAATAATAATATACATGAGCTTGTAGATCAAAAGTTATAATTATAAGTTTGAATAATGATTTAATTTCCTTGTAAAATCATAATTCAACTCTTAAAAATTTATAACTTTAAAAAATAACTTACTTTTCAGCATTTTCAGAAATGGCTGAAGTCAATTAAATTTTCACAAAAAATAAATTCCAATAAGTTGATTTATGTTTCAACTTGTATTAAAGCGGAATTTATTTCAACTTCGCTTGGTGTATAGAAGAGCAGGAAATTCAAATATATAAACACACAACTACTCAATAATAAAATATACACACAGTGACAAAATTTATGGGCATCAATCATTTATTACAGTAATTTTTAATTATAATAAAATTTGCGGATATTTCAATCGCAGTGTAAATTATTATTTATTCAATTTAATTCCAAATTAAAACTTTGTTGGATATTTGGAAAATCATGATAGATTAACGGAAATTATGGTAAATGTCGAAGAAAAGCATTGAATAAAATAATTTATAAGTGAAATAATAATTTTAGGTATTCAGAAATTGATTAAAGTCACGGAATGGTGGAGAAAATTACTGCAATCACATGAATAAAATTTTACGAAATTATTTCTGAATGAAAACATTTTTTGAAGGAATTAAAAAAAATGTTTATTTAAATAAAAATTTATAAATCTTACATTTTTAAAAATTAATCATAATTGACATGAAATTCATAATAAGTATGAAACATTATTGAAATAAAAATATTATTAACATTATAATATGTAAATTTAAGGAAAAATAAACTTTTAGCTTAACATCTGCCCACAATATTTGTCTTCTTGGTGATAATAGATTAACTCAAAAGTGTATGATTATTTTTCTTTTACTTATTAAATCTATTGTAATTTAGTTTTTAGTTTATTTAGTAATTAATTTTCCTGTTTCTGATTTAATAAGAATTTTTAAAAATACTTTTAGAATTTCTGATAGATTTAATAATTATAAAAATAAGGTATTTATTTGTGAAGATATTTATTTTTTGGCACAAATTCTACCAAAAATCATAAATGAACTGAAATTGGTGATATGAAAAACTCAAACATTTTTTCTTTATATTTAAAATGAGGTCCTAATTTATTGTTCAAATGCGATTTTTATTAAAGAAACTTTGTGCATCGTGCTTGTGTTTATGAATTTATTTTTCTTATAGTATTAAAATTTTCTCTTTCTATATCATAGGCTCTTATTTATTGTCAATTTTACTATTGACATGTACACATTTATTATTGGTTAGTTTTTTTATATTATTGAAGCTTTCATTATAGTCATTAGAGTCCATATTTATTGCACTTTGATGTACAACGGTTTTATAGAATAAAAAGTTGATAATCAAATTTTTTTTCAGCAATTATTTTTTCAAAATATAAATTTACAAAATTATAGATTATTTTTGCATTTATTAAATGTATTTTCTTTATATTGTTTACCAAATAATTTAATTTTTTGCAGCTATTTGGGAAAAGTCGGTGAATATTAACAAAATTATGGTTTTAGATTGTTTTATTATTTTTTTCTTCAAATTTGTAAATTACAAACCTAAATGAACTTAAGGATATTCCTACAATTCTTACAAAATGAAAGAAGTCTCCGTGATTTAAGATATTACCTCTCCATTTTCTATATAATTAGATTAAATTATATTCATTGGAGGCCTCGTCATTACAATCTAAATTTTCTGTCATTTTTTTCAAATAATAATTCTTAAATGAAGTTATCCCATGTGTTATTTTTTTATTTTGTGCAACCAGGTTCAGCAGATTGAATTTGTAAATGGTGTATTGAGTCTGTGCTGGTCTGTGCGATTGTAATGTGCCTGGCAATGAAATGCAAAAGAAAACGAATAAATATGGTATTTTAAATAGCAGTACTACAAATTACATTTCTATGTGATAGTGAAAAACTAATTTTAGTTATGAAATTTTGTTTGAAAAATTTGTTTGTATATGTATAAATGTATAAAAAAAATAACGTATCTCAAAATTGTAATTAATTATAAATTTAAAGACGAATATTTAGATATCTATTCCTTGCTTTACGGTGCTGATAAATGTTTCGTGTTACGGTGTAGTTTATTCAATACACATGCAAAAATGTGAGAAAAAACGTCAATAAGTCAAAGGTTGGTAAAAGTTGTTGTTTATGAAATTTTATTGTACCATTTTTTCTTATAATATTTGGCTTAGGTAATTCGAATGTAAGATTTTTATTTTCAGAAATTTTTAGCACTTCATTTATCAATAACATTTGATATATCATTTAATTAATATTACACCTGTTTCAAAAATCAATAACGTTATATTATAGAGACATACTTACCTGTATGTGTATGTAATTTGTTCGAGTGAATAACAACTTATATTGTAGGAAGGAAGAAATTTTAAGGACACAAACATAATACATAGTAAATATTGCATACAAACTTTCAAAATGTGAAAATATCACTATTAGGAGGTTCATCCTGTAAAACATTAAAATCAGTTTTTGTTTCCATAAATTTTATTTCAATAAATATCCAACTCTAAAAAAATGTTTTCTTTAATCTTTCTTATTTAAACAAATTTTCTACGAAGATATTTTTAATTAAAATATCTTCTTATTTTGTTTTTTTAAAAATTAATCTAAACTTTTTAATTTTTAAAATTTTCAATTTAAAATTTTCTTCATCATAAAACTTCCTCATATCCCCCTTCTTAAGAAATTTTTAAGTTTTTCCACATTTCTTTCGATCCTTTTTCCATCTTCATTTCTTAAGATGTATCGTCTGTCATGCACTTTCTCTATCACTTTGTACGGACCTTCATACCTGTCCTGGCCTTTGTGCCGTGTTTCTACTTTTACTAATACTTCTCCTACATTGAATTTTCTCCTTGTTTGTTCTTCTAGTTCTTCCTTTATCGGTATTTCTTTGGACCCGTACCATTTTTCCCTGCTAATCTTTTTTCCAAAAACTATCTCTGCCGGGCTTTTCCCTGTCGTTTTTTGTTTGGTTGCATTTAAAGTGAATTCGACTTCTGGTAATATCTCTGCCCAATCCGTCTTCTTTCTATCCTGTAAAGTTGCATTTATCAAATCCCGTATTGTCCTGAATTGTCTTTCTATCTGACCGTTTGTTTGGTGATGGTATGGACTCGAAAAACATAATTTAATATCTAACATCTTTGTGAATCCTCTCATCATTCCTGATTCAAACGCCTTTCCGCCATCAACTCTTATCTCTTTTGGGCATCCAAATCTTAAAATCCACTTTTCTAAAATCGTTTTCTTTATTGTTTCTTCGTCTTGTTTTGTTATCGCTGTCAAGACTTGATACTTACTATACTGATCTATTATGCCCAATATATACTTCTTACGTCCTTTTGTTTCTGCCAACGGTCCACATATATCTACGAATATGATTTCGAACATTTCCTTCGAATCTTGTCTTTTTACTGGTTCTTTCGTTGTTATTGTTAAAGCCTTGGTTTTTTGACAAATCTCACAACTTCGAACAATCTCCTGAATCTTACTCCACAGGTGTTTTCCAACATATCTATCTTTCATATAATCGGCTATCTTCTCGACTCCAGCATGACACAATAGTCTATGTATTTCCTTTATTGTTTCTTGTAACTCATTTTCAGGTATCATCGTTTTCTTTCGTACTTCTTCTACAATTCCATGTTGGATGTTGCTTCTTCCCTCTTCTCTGATCGAGTCTAGTAATCTTGTTTTTATCTTTCCTTTCTTAGCTTCTTCGTGGGCCATTTGACATTGAACACACGTGTCACATTTAGTTCTCGACACCATGTCTGCATTTTGGTGATTAATACCCTTTCTGTATTCTACTCTTATATCTAAACTGCTCAAATAATTGATCCATGTTTGGAATTGTGAAGTAATCGGCTTCTTGGTTGTCATCATAAACGTGATTGCCTTGTGGTCTGTCCTGAGCGTGAATCTTCTTCCGTAGAGATAGTGCTTAAAATGAATGCAAAAATAATATACCGCCAATAGTTCCTTTCTTGTAATACAATATCCTTTCTCGTGGCTCGTCATCGAGTGTGATCCATACGCAATTACTCTTTCCTTTCCATCTTTATCTCTTTGTGAGAGTACTGCCCCAATGGTATCGAAACTAGCGTCGGTATCTAAAATGAACTCTTTTTTCAGATCCGGAAAACATAAGATTGGCGCCGTCGTGAGTGCTAATTTCAATCCCTCAAACACGCTATTCGTTCCTTCACTCCATTCTAATTTTTTGTTACTTGGTCCGCTACATAATTGTTCTAACATCCTTGCCTTCTTTGCATAATCACTGATGAATCTTCTATAATAATTGCAAATACCTAAAAAGCTTCGGAGTTTCTTTACGCAGTTAGGCTTCCCAAAGTTCTGTATGGCCTGAATTTTAGATGGATCTGTCTGTACTCCTTCCTTGCTGATTATGTGTCCTAAGAATCTGATTTCTTTCTTTATTATTTGGCATTTTTCTGGATTAATCCTTAGGCCTGCTTCCTCAATCGCCTTTAACACTTCTCCGAGTATTGTATAGTGTTTCTCTTTACTGCTTGAATAAATCAAGATGTCGTCCAAATACACCATTGCTCCATTTATTTTGCCTAATACTTTTGTCATCATTTCTTGGAACGTACCTGGTGCTGCTGCAATTCCAAACGGCATTCTGTTGAAACAATATTGTCCGTTCTTTGTTGAGAAAGCTGTTTTCTCCTGTGATTCTTCTTCTAGTTCCACTTGGTAATATGCATTACCTAGATCGATTGAGCTGAAAAAGACGGATCCTCCTAACAAATCCAACATCTCGTCTATGTTTGGCATTGGAAATGCCTGCCTCTCTGTTACCGCGTTCAGCTGTCTAAAGTCCAAGCATAGTCTAATATCCTTTTTCTCTTTTTTCCATACACATATTAGCGGTGTATTCCATGGAGAGTTACATTTCCGTATAATTCCATTTTCGTACAAATTTTGTATTGCTTCTTCAATCTTTGATTCCAAATTTAGTGGTTGGCGATATGGTTTTATGTTTATCGGCTCACCTCTTGTAACTATCTTGTGTTTTACCAAATGTGTGCGACCCACATCCCATTTATCTGCCATAAACACGTTTCCACTGTTTGTTATAATTTCCTTTAATTTGCTATCTTCATTGATCTTTAACTGCTCCAACGCTCGTATCAATCGTTCTTCATCCTTTATTTTTCTGCCAAATTTTGCTTCAATGTTACAAATATAGTTCTTGTCTTTTTCACTAGCCTCGATATCTTTAATTTTTAACAGTCTAAATCCAAATGTTTCTTGTAATTCGATTCCTCCAATCACGTCTGGTGTCACTTTCTCCGCCACAATGAATATAACTTCCTTCGAAACATTTCCAATGGTTACTTGCACCTTCGTTTTTCCTATTGTCTCGATCGTACTCTCGTTTGCGCATCGTAACTTATCGTCACTTTTCGTCAATTGTTGTCCTCGTAGCTTGTTGAAACAGTTCACACTCATTACATTGATTCTTGCCCCAGTGTCTAATAAACAGTCGAAATTTTCCCCATTCATCCTTACTGTTATACTAGGCCTTCCTTGCATTCTGTTATACAAAATTTCAACAACCTGCTCCGTTTCGATGGTTCCAATTCTCTCCACTTCCTCTTCAAACATTTCTCTCTTTAGGAACCTGTATACTTTCTCGCTTACCCTTCCAACATTCTCCCACTTTTCTGCCCCTTGAGGATATCCCATCAAATTTTCTGTTAGAATATGGCTCCAACCAACTCCTCTACTGGTGGAGCCCTGTTGTTTGGGTACGTCTTCCTAAAATTATCTTCATTTGTCTCTACACACGATTCCCTTTCTTCTTCTTCCTCGATACCATTTATTCGACTGTATCTGTTTCCCGTGAATCTTTGTCTCTCCGTCGCTTGCCCGTACCTCATCTTTGTATAACACTCCTCGGATCTATGACCATTTCTGCTACATCTTTCACAGCGTATTTCCTGACACAATCTTCTTATATGACCTTCTTTCCCACACCCAAAACATCTTGGAGCTTTTTTATCTGGACAGTTTCTACTTATATGTCCGCTTCTATGACATGTCCAGCATTCTATTTTACCTTTTATTGGACAATCAATTTTCGTGTGTCCTATTTTGTGGCATAACCAGCATTCTGGCATTTCTCTTCGGATACTTTCTTCTCTCTGTTCTTTCTTCTTGTATTGTACTCTTCCCTGTGGTTCCTGATAGACCACTCTGGCGTAACTTTTCATACTGTTTATCTGCTCTCTTTGCTTTTCTACTTTGTCCATCAGAGTTAGTGTTTCCTTTATTTCTTCTGTGCTTTTTATCTTCCGTAGTATCACTTCTTTCTCAACTTCTTTATTCTCCGCACATACTATTAACATCCTTGCTGTTAATTTCTCTTTGGTAAATTCTTTATTTTCGAACAACCTATCAACAAGGTCCTCCACCTTTTTAAAATACGTTTCTATTTCTTCACCCTTCCGCTTGTAATTCAACAAGTTTTGTAGATCCTTTAAAACATCTCTTTCACGATCGAATGCCAATCGCAACCTAGCCTGGAATCCTTCGGCTTTTTTCAGTGTTTTGGCGTACACTTCCAGGAGATCCTCATCAATCATGCAAGATGTTAATCTTTCCTGGTCTTTCTTCTGCGTGATTCCCTTGGCGTCGAAATAAATTTCGCATCTTTTAATGAACTTTTCCAAATCGTCCCCTTGGCAGAATACCTTTGGTAGCAATCTTTCGGTGATTGCTTCCGTGTTTACCGCTGCCACCATATTAGGAGGTTCATCCTGTAAAACATTAAAATCAGTTTTTGTTTCCATAAATTTTATTTCAATAAATATCCAACTCTAAAAAAATGTTTTCTTTAATCTTTCTTATTTAAACAAATTTTCTACGAAGATATTTTTAATTAAAATATCTTCTTATTTTGTTTTTTTAAAAATTAATCTAAACTTTTTAATTTTTAAAATTTTCAATTTAAAATTTTCTTCATCATAAAACTTCCTCATAATCACTATTTTTAAACTTTTTCTAGAGGCGAAAATTTTTGACAGAAATTCTGATAACTCTACTTTGAGTTTTCAAGAAAATTATGAAATAATTTCGTAAGATTTTTCATGAAATTCAATCAATTTAATTTTTTCACAAAATTTCAGATATTTCAGAAATTTCCATCGAAACTCTAGATTTTTGCGGAGATGAAGAAATAACAATGTAAGATTAACATAGAACTTAAAATTAATTAATTTCTTAAAACATTTGTAATTTACCAGGAGCAATGGAACCAGGACCTCAAATTTTGAGTTATCAAAAAACGGAAAACGTAAGTAATGGTTATTTAAAAAACCTCAATAAAAAATTTATTGGAATATTGAAACGTAACTATTAGAATACAAGGTCAGAAGAAAGAATGCTTGTTCGATACGGGAGCTACGGTAAATGTCATGAGTTGAAGTAAATTCGAGAAACTTAAAGATATAGAACTAATAATAACAACGGGCACATTGAGATGTGCTAATAACAGTGTTTTAGAAACGAAAGGTAAAGCAACATTAGAAGTGAAAATAAATGGCAGAAAAAGAAGATATATTACTCCATAGGTAATTGGTGGTATAGAGTTGTAAACGCAATTTAGTATATAGCTAAAGTGGCCAAGAGAGGATGTCGAGATAACGCAGCAAGATCATGTATGCAGTATCGAAGCAAAATTTGGGAAGACAAAAACAGGTTTCTAGTTATCCTAATAACAATAATAATAATTATTATATATATATACATACATTTCTTTATATAAAGATATTTTTATTTATTTATGCCTTTAGATTTTACAAAACCTTTGTATTGAATATAAATTGATGATTATTATTAATTATTATCATTGCTACTGATGATTCTTAGTAATGATAATAATAATTAATAATAATCAATTTATATTCAATACAAAGTTTTTGTAAAATCTAAAAGCATAAATAAATATAAATATCTTTATACAAAGAAATGTGTTTGGATTTATAGATCGTTAGAAAATATAAAAAACTAATTAATGTAAATCTAAACTTCAAACAGAAAGTCCATCATTTTTGACGGGTTACAGCTAGAAATAATAAAAAAATAATAATAATAAAATAAAAATAAAATAAAAATAAAAATAAAATAAAAATAAAATAAAAATAAAATAAAAATAAAATAAAAATAAAATAAAAATAAAATAAAAATAAAAATAAAATAAAAATAAAATAAAAATAAAATAAAAATAAAATAATAAAATTAATAATAATAATAATAAAATAATAATAATAAATAATAATAATAGAATAATAATAATAAATAATAATAATAAATATGAATGTAATAATAACTGATTAGTTCACAGAAACATTGTAAATCGTTATATTTTGTTATTTTATGGCAAGGCAATTATTTTCCCTAAATTTATTTACAATAACAATTACTTTCAGTGCTTCTCGCCTTTTGTGCTCAATAAGAATTCTTTCCTGTTCAATCCAATAGGGCACATTGGGAATGGAGTGATTAATGAGGAATTTGATTAAAAGGACGACATGCTAGATAGAATAATGGCAAAGGAATTTATAAGATTCATTCCATGAAATATTACTTCAATAGCTACAATGAGAGTAATGACATGCAGAGCTGAATATTGCTTCATAATCCGGGATAATCCACCACTGACGCCCAGTAGTCCCATGTTAACTGCTACTGCTACGTAACTTAATCCTTCTAATGCCATCTAAATATAATATTAAATAAGTCTTGCTACATGGGAAATGGAAAATGTATCAAAATAATTTTATTTAAATTTCACTTGAAATTTTTGGACAATATTTCACTGATTTCTGAGAGTTGAAATTCCTAATAAAAATTATTGATTTTTGTGCCAATTATTGCCAGTGTGTGCGCTTCATATAATAATTGAGTTATGCCAAAGAGCCCACAAATTATTGTACATTCAAAAGTCAGTGTCAATAATTGGATACTCTTTCTGGGAATTTCGGAAAAATCGGTAAATCCTCCATTTCTATTTTCCTTACGGATGATGAAAAATTTAAAGAGTTTCAAGGAGGATTCGAATCAGAACAATTTAGAGCAGTGGCCGGCAAAAATTTTTGGTCGTGGGTAAAATTCGTCTAAGATAAGATTTTTTATACTCGTAGCGGGTCAGTGAGCAATTTAATATGAAAGGAATTTTTAAAAAGTTGAGTGGTTATGTTGCATTATGAATTTCAGTAAACCACCCTTTTTTTGATTTCCAAAACTCAACACGTGCTTCTTGATGTTTTCCAATTTTTCATCATTCGGCATCTCACTTACAGCTTTATGTTTGGACGAAAAGTACCTCTCAATATTAAAGGTTTGACCAGTAATTATATCTCCACATAAGCAACACACCACACGGTTACCACTCTCAATACATCCATAGTTATCTTTCCGTATAGGTTGAAATAATCTCACATTTTTTGCCTTTGGTTAAAAATCACAAAAAAGAATTATATTTACCATTTTATAATTATTATATCATAATTATTATAATATATTTATTTACCAAATAAGTTTTGCGCTTGAAATGAAAATTTAAAGTGAAATATTGAAACATAACTTGATATTTTATTTTGACCAAAGCAACATAAAGTTTATCAATCGTTACAAAAACAATTGCTGGGAAACGTTTTAATTTTATATGGAATTGTTGTAACCAAAATATATATTAATTGTTTTGGAAACTACTTTACAATTTCGGAGCGGGTACCATAGAACGATGTTTGGGTCACTCCGTTACCCGCAGGTCACAGTTTTTCGACTGATGATTTAGATTATAAAGGAAAATATTTTGTAAAAATCGTTGAATTTTATTACGAGTAAAATTCATTTTATAGCAAGTATATAAGTATATAATACCATCGTTTTCTGAATTGTCGCATTCATAGTGTAATAAACTTTTGGTAATAACGCAACAAAAGGAGCAGCAACCATTGAAATGATTTTGTGGGTCATGCCAAATGGTATGTGGTATCCAGCATTTAACCAATTACTTAGTCTTGAAATGCAGCTAGTGCAGTGGTTCTTAACCTTTTTAGCTACCGGCACCCCTGAAGTGTTCAAACAAAATTCTCGCACCCTTTACCAAAAATAAGGAATCATATAAATTGAAAAAAAACAACGTACAATATATTTTTTATTAATATTATGTGCATAACAATTTTTTTAAAATCTTAACTGTGGGATAACAGTAAATAATAGATATTCTAAATAATATAATATGCATGTATGTGTATGTTGAATTTGTATGACTGAAGATTATGTAATATATGTCTGAATGCCAAAGGTGTGATTTATGTGATTTATGTATGCATGTGTGTATCTTGCTCAAGGTAATTACTATATAATAATTTCTTCCTGAGAATTCCTCACTTGTTTTAGATAATAAGTATTATGTCTCCAAAGTCTTCTAACATGGCGACCACATGGGATAAGAAGAATAATGCCCCTCTCTCTAAAATCGGATTGACAAAGACTGAGATCATATCTCTAGCTAAGATAGCATGCCCAAATGCGGTGATTGCATGCTATCACATATACCGGGAACATGTATCATTTACAAAAAATTTTATTCCCCTCCCTTTTAGTCTTGTGTAAAGTATGTTTACGAGGCAATGCTGATATCTCATCTGCGTTGCAGTTTTGTGTAGGTAGAATAAAAAGCTAAATAGTATGAAGTGCTGAGCCTCGCTCGCACAATTGGCCGAAAGGCAGCAAATGAATAAAGACCAATTATAAAAAAAAAAACAACAAATAATCAATTGAATGCGTTTATTCCAACACCGTTAATCTTACCGTTGGAGACATCTGGAAATTTTCTTAGAAGATTTTATGATTTAACTCAAACCCAACGCAATTGCAAAAAACTTTCATAAGAGCGTTCATGTCAACGGAAGCAGCTAAATTATATGAAGGAGTAAATGAAGAAATTGACAGTTATGAAGAAAGATGCAGAAAAGCCTTCGAAGAGCCTTAGAATTTAAGAAGAGATTTAAATGAGGCTATTCGATACAAAAAAGGAAATGAATCGATTCAAGACTTCTTTAAAACAATTGATTGATTGGCAGAAAATGTCTTAAGACACGAATTATCGAAAGAGAAATTAACTGCCTTTTTACATTAACTATCATCTAAATTTTAGGTTCTAAAATAATAAATTCTAAAATTTATTTTAATGACTTTTTTGTTGTTGCTTTTGCCCAATTATTGTCGTAAACCATGGAATCTTTTTTTTGTAATAGCCTCACGCATATCATCACTAGCATTAAGTCTATTTCTAGATTTTGTTTTTATATGTAAAAGTGAAGAGAACCCAATCTCACACAAATACGTTGTGGAAAATGGGAGAAGATGCTGAATCGCTATTTTAGACAGGTTTAGATATGCTACTAATTGAGAGCACCAGAAATTTTGCAAACTTGTTGTTTCAAATTCAATTTGATTGCGCTCATTTGAGCGTAGTTCAATAAGATCATCTTTTAATAAATCACTGTCACCCATTGAGTCCAGATTAAAAAGAAATGGATCTAATATCTATTTTTCTGAGATATCAATATATTCAGTAGAGAAATGTCCATCAAAAGATTAGCTCAAGCTTTTTAAAAAGATCTTTAATTTCAGTGGAAATAATATTTATTTCATCATTTGAAAAAAGAACTTCTTCAAGCAATCGAAAGTTAACAAAATTAAAAATTTTAAAATGTTTAAATTTAAAAAAATAGCTCGCCAAAATGAATTTTTAAGTTTAATTTTTTTATTTTACGAGCGCCCTTATTTACTTTAGTACCCCCAAGTTTGAATTCCGGTGGATCAATTTTTTTGAAATTTTGAATTATTTTTCTTTATTATGAGATCGAATCCTCCATATTTATTTTTTTGAAAATCTAATCCTAAGTTAAAAGTGCTATAATATTGGAAAATAAAACAGGGCTGGGTCAGTTCTGGACCAAAAAAAATCCAGTTAGGGTTAGTATTTTGCATTTTTTGGATACGAACCCGGGAGGTACAAAAGTGCATAAATACCTACTAATTACAGTGAATTTCTAAAAATTGTAAACTCGTACCCCCAGATATGCTAGCTCGCAACCCCGGAGGTGCGAGCACCCCCTGGTTAAGAACCACTGAGCTAGTGCAACAAAATTAACAGTTCCAAGTAGCCACATTTAATCTTATATCAAAATAAATATCACACAGCTTTCGATGTGTTCATTAATCATATGTTATATCATTTTTGCAATATGCTCGCCACACATGGCAAAAGTGTTTTCAAGCAAGTTACACAACCACTTTATGCAATTTTGATTTGAATTTTGTAAGAATTATTAATAATAAATGTTCAGACACCGTTTTAATAAAATTAAATAATTAATTATTTGTTAGGGGACAGGCGCAGGTGGTCTTATAAACAAAATCAATTTGGCTTTAAATTGGGAAAAGGAGCAGCAGTTTAAAGAATTAAGCCGCTACCAATTTATCAGATCAACCAATTGCTGAATTCAAGTGCATCGCAGTCGACAATGAATTATTTTGAAGGATTTGATCCTTAAACTATTAAAGTTTCATTAAAATGAAAAATTGAATTGAAATTGTAAATTTTTAGATTGTTAAAAAATTAAATCTAAATTTGAAGTGTTGTTTTAAAAATCTAATGTTGATGGGAGGGTATTTAAAAGAGTATTTAAAAATAAATGTTTAAAATTGGTTTATCGTGAATTTGAATTTGATTCGACAAATAGAAATTTATAATGGGTAATCAGAACCAAATAATTCAAAATACTTGCAAATAGATAAAAATTTAATAAATGATTCACTACAGTCATCTGATTAGGCTTCTAAAAAGTTGGTTTGGATTCCAGATGATATACATGGATATGTAGTTGCTCAAATTGCTAAAGAAAGTGTTGAAGAACGTACTATTCGAATCCAAGAAACGTGAAAACAAAAAGTTGTTTTGAAAGATCTTATTCAAAAAATGAATTCCCCAACATTTTCAAAATCCGAAGACATGGCGAATTCAACTTACCTCAATAAAGCGTCGGTATTAAGAAAGATCAAAGAAAGATATTTCAGCGGATTAATTTATACATATTCTGGATTGTTTTATGTCGTATTAATCCTTCTTTCTCGACTTCAAATTTACAACGAGGAAATTATCGAATGGTTTATTTCATCGAGACTCGGGAAATTCATCAGGATCAATTTAAATAATTCTGGATTCATTGCCGGTAAATATTTACTGAAAAAGGCTCGAGTTATTCACTAAGCGTCTGAAGAACGATCATTTTTCATATTTTCTTTCAGCTACTTTCAACAAAATCTAGGATGACAAATACTTTATGGCTCGGTGAAATGTCTGCTTACAGATTTCTTTGCAATCATGCTGCATCAATTTGAGGTGCAAGCATTTAATGAAACTATCGAAACTCTGAAGATAATGGGAATCACTGATGAAGAACAAGAATGCATATTTAGAGTTATATCATCTGTAATGCTAATGGGTAATATGGAGTTTAAATAAGATCGCAATTCCAATATCGAAGCTGAAAAGAGTGAATCGGACGATCATTCATTTCAATGGTTATTTCTGTCAAAACGATACGATATTCTTTGACGTGGATGAACAATGCTTCGTTTTAAGATTCTCTGGTAAATATTATAAAGATATAGCAAAAGATTCTGGGGATTATCTCAATTATCCAAAGAGCAAAATTCAATTTTTTAGATCAAAGTCTGGCTTCTAGAATAAAGGGTATCCTAGAAACAAAGAAAAACTTATTATGAGAAGCTTTCTATTCCAGTTGAAGAGTTGGGAAACATGCGCCAGATCCATTGCTTTTATATCAAGGATAAATTGAGTGAAGAGCTGATCTATGCTATCAGTCGCAACCGTTCAGATTCAATCAAAGATCTCATCGATACTACCTTAAAGCACATCAGTATCCGTCAAAATATCAAAATATATTATTAAATAAATTAGATATTAAAAACTATGTAGCTAATTTAATGTATTAATAAAATTTTATACGTATGTGCTATTACGATATTACTTCAAAAACAAATTACAAATATAACCTGCCAAACACCAATTGATGGAACATTAGCTCCAAAAGGTCTTTGATAACTAGAAATCAATTTGAAAGCATCACTCCTAATTTCCAATATGTTATTCAGTAAACAAAAAAGTCCAGCCAACGGAAATGCACACGCAAACATGCTTACGTAGCCAAATTGAATAAACATTTCGAGAAAATCTTCGAATGGATCATCATACTAAAAAGAAATAAACTATAAAATAAAAATAATCAATTTTGATTATTATTGGTTATTATAAAAATAACCAATTTACGCTTGTTTTAATATTCAGGTATTCTGTGTCAAAAGGTTATCGCAATTTCCCGAAAAATGCTCACTGATGAATTAGAGGTTTCAAAATGTTTAACGTACGCACAAACGTAAACACCATTCGAACACGTTTTACTATATATTTAGGCAGATATACACTTACATCATCAGGTAAACAACAAATCAAAAAACTAATATGGATCTTAATTTAAATTATCAAAAAAATGATTAAGATTTTAATATGTTTTAAAAACATATTAAAATATTTAATTATTTTAATCAACTTTTAAAATTATAATTTTATTTGTTAAATAAAATTTTATAAGTTTTTAAATTTAAACATTAAAAATTAAATTTTTATAAACAAGCAACATTTTTACTTATTCCAAATTTATCAATTAAATTATTTAAAAATATTCAAAATATTTGCACTCACAGGATTTTGCACATTAATTTTTGGATCCTATGACCTTACATTTCACGTATAACACGTTACCAATAATTGTAAAAAATGTTTAATAAAATTAAAAAATCACAAATGCATATTTTATTCATACAACTCTTATTATATGAATTGTGGTGTACAAATTGCGTCTTTCATTGAAAATTATGCTTCAAATTTACTTCATTGTGATGTTTTACATATGGGCGTTAGACTCGTTTATTGATACTTCCTATGAGTCGGATTGTTTGAGACTGCAGTCTAAATTGGGTGGTATGCTCTATCTAAGGCTAAATACTTCTGTACATCTGATAGAAATCAAGTACCAGGGGTGAAAGTTGAAAAGAACTTTGAAAAGAAAGTGAAATTATAAGTGAAATTCCTTGGAAGTAAACTAATGATGCTGAATATGTTATATGGCCTTCAGTTAATTGTGAATTTTCTTGATTTTTGCCAAATCCTTAAAAGAATTAGTGAATTTTGAGGTCTTAATTTACATTTGATGCACTTTCACTATAGCAGTGTTCTTTTTCTGTAGTAAATTTTATGGTGATCATTTCTTTTCGAAACGTTTTAATACTTGGTGTAATAATGTATTGGTGATTGCGATTAACTAACTTTAATTATATTAATTTTAATTGTTTGATTATTAGCAATTGATAAACTGTTTTTGAATGATCTTAGTTTTATTTATTTGAATTTATAGTCTAAAGTTTAAAGTGTATGTAGGTTACTTACTCGTTCGTCTTGAATCACGACATAAGGAGTTTTAAATAATTACGAGTCAAAGGATTTCACGAAACCCACGGTGCAATCAATGTTTAAATTTGTAAACTGAGATGTGATCTCGTGATAACCCAGAGAGCAACATAAGCCCGTCTAATGTTAGCATCTTGGTGGAGTTTTAGCGGCCATGTAGAGACCTGAAAAATGTTGAACTATGCTTGTGCAGGTTAAAGCCAAGGGTAAACCCTGATAAATGACTGCAGCGGTTCTGGTCGTATAATTCTGAACATATAACCAAAGTGTTTACAGAGTGAGTGGTAATGATTAAGAAAGGAAGTCAAGAAATCAATCGTTATCACTAAATCATGGTTGATCTATGATTTTGTTTTTTCCCACTTAAAACAAAGATGTACAAAACGTATTAAAAATATGCTAATAGTGTCGTTATATCCGGGGAGTTCACCAATTAGATCTAGATATTAATAGATAATTTAAATTAAAGATTAGAATTTGCTGGGGGTGGGGGTGAATTATATAAATGTGGAAACCAAAAATATAGTTCTTATGGAGAAATGTGCAGGTGGATCGAAAAGGCATAGAATGAAACCAGTTCGGAATGTATTGAGAATTGGTTCTAGAAAACAGGTATCTATGAATAATGTGACTTTAAAGATTTCTAGAATTCAAATACAAAAAGAAGATTGGATAAAAGTCATTAGTTTAAATAACCTGACAGGTGATTTTAATAATAACATTGAGTTTGAAATTTTATTCAGATGAAGAATTCGAAGGTTGGTAAATATATTATTATTACATTCCCAAGAACCCTGGAAAAAATTGCTACCATGGTATGAAGTCTATATATGTGTATATGTGTGTAATCAGATCCTGACAGAACTTCAATAGGGAGCGACGAACAACCTTTCTGACCTCATACTCCTCCATTTGGCGAACATTAAGGAATTTCTAACGAATTTCATAATATCATTAAATTTGATATGAACATTTAAGCTTTTTATAACTTTCAAATATTATTTTAGTATTAAATATAAATAAAGATTCCAAATTTTCTGTTATTCAGAACAATATTGTACTTTTAATTGATTTTTTAATCTATATATTTTTCAATATATACGTTAAATTTCCTTTCAGAGGTGAAAAAGGCAAAACGAATACTCAGATTGAAGAAACATTTGCGAGAACGTAGAATTCAGTCCAAAAAGAGTCTCGTGAGAATATGTACCATTTCCACAAAAAAAATTATGTCACTTTCTTGGAAAATGGTCTCTTAACTAATAAACTAACTAATTTTTCACTGCAGTATCGTTTATATTTATGTATGAGTCTAGTGTATTTTTATTCACACCATGTAATGATAGTTTTTATTCCACTAAATTGAGTATGGTAGAGAAATAATAATTTCTTTAGTACGGGCGTGCTACTGAAATAAAACTTGGTGCACTTCTTGAATACTTGTGTAAAAATGACAGTTTTTTTCAAATTATCGATGAAATGCATGTGCTACAAGTGCAATCTAACTGGGCCTCCTATTTTCAAAAGGCCCCTGAATTCGCAATTTGTTTCTTTCTATCTGGTATGAAATTCGACCTAACCGAAAAATATTAAACTTCATAAGAAATTTTAAAATAGTAGAATATATTCATTATTTTAATAACAATTATATAGGCATTAAATTAACTATGTAATGTTTTAATTTTCTATTGTTAACTATTTAATATTTTAATATTTATTCTTTATCATGATTCTAAATTTTAAAAATATTTAAAATTCTTATAGTAGCAATTTTTCTTCAAAATTACTTTTATTTAATTTTTTGCACAGGACCCCAAAAGTTACCGTACAGCACTGATAAAGTGGTGAATGATTTTCGAAATTTACTATTCATTATAGGCAAATTTTTACCGATTGTCCTTTATCTTCATTTATTCTAAGGTATCGATCTATATTTGACAAAAATCATCAGCAATGCGTTTTCAAGTAAAAATTCATGTTAAATGTAAAAGATTAATTGATAGTTTAAAAATAAATTAAGAGCAAAGGAAATAGAAAAAAAGTCCATGGTGAAGAGTATTAAAGGTGTTACTGACATCATTGAATAATGCATAACCAAAGACAAATGTTATATAAATTTAGGAGTATCTAAAATATTTATTTATATTTGAATGCAATGGGTTTAATGCCACATACATTGGAGAGATTTCCGGTCATTACTATACTCCAGTTCTTAAACATTATCCCCCGAAGGGATTAAGCAATATTACTGAGATATATGCAGTGTTCTCATCGGCTGGTTTTATGTACTTCCCGGCTGATTTTATGAACCAACCGTTTATATTTTGATCCGTCCATATTATAAACTATATGTAGTACACTAATTATGGAAGTTTATTACAAAAACAAAATTGTCGGTTAATTATCAAATAATTTATCTAGTTTCTTTTATAGCGTTGAGTATTTTGGTAATAATGTTGCATACTCTTTTTTTATCCATCCGCTTACTATTTTACTCCGCCCGGCTTGTAAAATTCTCTGGGGAGAACACTGTATATGAATAAATAGGCATGTCTGATTTTATAATTTTAATAAAATGTTTTAATATTTATTGGGAACGTGCGATATGTGGAGTGTTGTTGGTGTCATTGAATCCCGAAATTAATGAACAAAATCCTATGAACACTACTTGTATTTGATTTTTTTATTAGATCAAGTAGTAAACCGAGTGCATGTGGATTGTTGTTGTTTTTAAGTTTATTAAATGGTTAAATTAATGTGCTAAATAACTTTTAAATTTATTATTGTTAAAATCCTTGTGGGGGTGAATTAAATATATGACATTAAAGAATTTATAGTTTTATATAAAAATTGTTAGATTGTAATTTAATTAATTAATTAAAGTTATCAATTAAATTAATAATTATTTTTAAAAATTTAATAAATGATAAATATTTTAATGATTGTGAATGTATGTTGTTGTTTAATACAGCTTGTTGAATTCCCTATTTATACATTACTACATTGAAAGATTACTTTTTGAAGTTTATGTTTGAATAATATTGACGAATATTATTAATTTTGGATTGAAAAATTTAATTGTAATTTCTCTTAATCAATTAATACTAAAGGCAAAGTAGCTAATAATAACGTTCCATTTAAAAATAAACAATATTTATGTTGAATAAAATTTTTAAATAATTATATTGTTTTTATAGTTAGTTTGATTGATCATTAACATCTATATTACCGTGCGATGACAGTGAGACTGTCGAAATATATCGTAAACGGATGTTTGAGTAATAATATTGATTCGGTTCATCAAATTATTGTTAGTGAATCAGTCAATTACATTTACAAAAAATTTTGTCATTTAAGATTAACCGTAATTTTATTTATTTTGAATAAATTAAAATAACGTTCATGTGACCTGAATATATTTGTGCGCCATTGTGGCGCATCTAGTGGTCTAAACACTTTGAGAGCTAAATCCGTTAAACAGCTTTGTAGCTCACAAGCAACACTATGAAATAGTTAGTTCTTATTTATTTTAGGCGATCTAAACGTGAAATTCTGGTATGAAGCAAACTTGCTACACAGTGCAATTAAGAGTTAAGGAAATTCATTTTTAAAGTCAGAAAAACTTTTTCAGAACAGTCTACTATATTTAGTAAGATGAAAAAAGAAATTTTACGTAGCAATTAAATATTTTTTAAGTAAACTTAATTTAAACGAAATCATAAAACTAAATGAAGAGAAAATGGATAATGTGTAAACAAATTAATCAAAAATTTCCAAAGGTATTTTCGATTAAAACGTAATACACTAATATGTAATTGACATGATCGATGCTGACATTTAATTGCACAATCAATAGCAACATCATTGCTGCTTTTACTTCTTAGTTTACGTTTTTATAGTAAAATATTAATTTTTAATAATAACTTTTAAGTAATTTGAAATTAAATTAAATTTTTCATATTTTATTTATCTAACATTATTTTAGGGCAATAGCTAAATTTTAAATATATACTTAGACATTTTATGAATTTTTGTAAAAGAATTGATGTAAAAACAGAATATATATATTCATAAATCTTCATAATTTTCATAAAATGAATTTTTTTTAATAATGAATTTTAATGTTTTTTTTGCAACCATAGAAAAGTTTTTATTTAATAATTTACTAAATTCATGTTTTTTATGAAATTCCATATCTAAAATAAATTTATAAATAAAACGAGAATTATATTGACTTCTAGTAATATTTTTATGACTTTTTGTGATACAAGTAAAGATTTGTTTTCATTTATTAAAAAATAAACTTACTTAATAAAAGTCATATCTAAAAATCATGTATATAAATGTTTAATTATTATATTTTTATTTATAAGTTAATAATTAATTACATTAAAATTTATGCATCAAAATTATTTAAAATAAATAAAATAAAAATCCAAAATAGTCTGATAAAACAGTTTTAAAACTAATAAAATATGCTTAAAAATTACTTACATTACACCCAGTGACATTAAATTGGACATTAAACAGACATTGTAATGCACCTTAAATAATAAATCAAATAACTAACCTATAATAAATGTGTATTTGTGTGTGTTATAGACAAAATTAATAATAGATAAGATCTGGGGCATTAGATAGGACCTTATACTAAAGGAGGGTAGGGAAATCTCACGAGAGAAGAAAAAAATACCTGCACATAATCTCTTTTCACAAAATTTCTATAGTAAAAAATACTGATCATTAGGCAATAAATTGCAGCAAACATTTTTAAATTTGAAAATGAATTATAAATTTTTTCGAAGCCATTTGTGATGTTTTCCATACTATAAATATTCCACTCAGAGGAATCCCCCGAAATATGTGAGTTGGTCTTTTAAGTTTAGTTAACTTATAGATATTGTAAGACGATTAAAATAACAATATGTGTGAACAGTTTTTTATTAATGACAGGCAGACAATATATATATATATATATATACTACATGGGTGCCTACAGCACATGCCTCGTTGGGATAAATAATAAACAATGATGCGATCCGAGGACCCAGACAATCAAAGTAATCAATCAAACATGCAGGCAATCATAAACATTAATTATAAGGGAACAGGGAAATCAATTATCACAATACAATTGCATCACATCCCCCTCATTTAAAATGGCTTTAGCCATTCTACATTTCTTTTCATAAATTTTCCATTTAAATCTTTCAACAAATAACTATTTTTGTGATATTTTTTCTTGTTTATTTCTAACATCTTCCTTGGCGAGTACTAATTCTCCGACACTAAAAGATGTCATGGAAGTACGCAGGGGGTGGATTAGGGAGAACAGAAAATATATCGAATTACCTTATAAATAAAAAAAAATGGTAAATTTAGCAATATTCTTATAGTTTTCAGTTTGCTAAGCGGTGTTTTAAAAAAATTCAATGAATATTGAAAACTATCCCTCTACTTATTTAACCTTATTTTATATCAAAGCATTGCGATTTGTAAAAAAATAAAAATTAACAACTCAAATGATGGTTTGCCTATGGGCTATGGTGGCAAAATATCTAATGCTTATTATTAAAGTGAATAAGATTTAAATCGTCAATTTTTATCCTAATGTGTTACTCATTTATTTAAAAAAAATGCTGTAGTCATTTAAGATTATAAAACTTTTATAGTTTATAATTTACATGTGCAATAAATATATATACAAAATCAATAAAACCATTTAATGGAAATTTACTTTAAAAATCCACCCAAAAATTTTTTCCTGCGTACGCCTTGGGTTTAGTAGATATTTAATTTAATATTGAATTATTTAAAAGGAAATTTGGAGTACCGACATTTTTAACCAATCTTATTATAATTAAGAAAATTTATTAACCTTAGGCAATGTGGCTTCTTCCTCAGCTTGATACAATGTTGTCTCTCCGGGAGTTAATGCTAAAATAAATTCTGGATAATGTACAGAAATGATATATTTATTTAATATAACATTTTCTCAAAATCGATTTTAATGTAATGTAATATATGGAAAAAGAATTGTCTGAGAATCGGTACTAACTATTCTCCTTACTTATTAATTGTATCCTAATAATAATAATATAAAAGTATAAATTATATATGGAAAATATGTATTTTAGTAGCCAATCGTAAAGGTTCTTTTCATATGACGTGTATTCTCGACAAACGCATTAGTTTTGAAATAACATGTAAATATGTCGAACGCATTTAACAGTTTAGAGATCAAGAATATATGCATCTGATTTTTACGCAAAAAAGGTTCAACGATAATAAACAACCGTATTCAATGATCCTTTCCCTTTAGCGAATTTTTCTCTCTGTAATTTTTAAATTTCTTTAATTATTTCTCCAAACCTAATCTTAGTTCGTTTTTTCTTAACTGAAGCCTCGCATAAAATTAAATTAAATTAAAAAAACCCTTACAATTTCTATTCAATCAGCAACGAATTCATTGAGATTATTTTATTAACTATTATGGTTATTCCTGTTTTTAACTTTTTTTTAATATTTGTGTGCGCCTTTAATTTTTTAATATTATTTTATATTACGCACCTGTGTGTGCAGGCGGCTTTTTTTAACATTCGCGTCTCTGTGCGTAATTGGATATTTAGAATTTTGGAAGATTTTAAGTTTCAAATTTTAATGGCTGTGGTTTATTCGGACCAAGAACGATTAAGTAGAATTTTAATTTTTTGATTTGAGAGTTCTAGAAGTTTTGTAACAACATTTTGATATTGATTTTGTTTTTATTCAAAAAGAAAAGATTCAAAAGGAAAATATTTCAATAAAAAGGAAATCTAAATGCTATGAAGAGTGATTGGTTTAACAAGCAAAAATCTGAAGATTGGGAAGCTAAAGGCTTATGGATTTTAACAATAATCAAATATTGGAACACAGCATTTAAAAAGCAGTTTTTTTATATATTTAGATATGATTTTGTATTGGAAAAAGTCAAATTAAGGAAAGTCGTTGATATTATTTTAATTAAAATTAGAACTTTGACGTTTCCTGATAAATTTATAATGTTATCAAGGAATATTAAAGGAATTATAATTGGCATGCATCAAAATGATAGTTATGTCCGTGATGAATATTCGTCTAAGAACGAACCAAAAATGAGAACATTCAATTCATTATCGATGAATGTTACAGTTCAAACCGGTCTATCGTTACGCGCGAGATTTAACAATTATATATAAGAACTTCTTTCGGTTTTCAGCTCTGATTTTTTTTCATTTTCCAATGACACGTTAATCAGTACTGATATCAATTATTGATATTCACAAATTTTTGGCACAGCCATTTTCAAGTGATTTGATCATTCCATTTTATAAAATAGAAAAAATTATTGATAAATTGTAATTTTAATTAATATTAATATTGAGTTTTAAATTTTAAATGATTTGGTTTGAATTTTAAATAAAATATTTGTTGGAAGAGTGGCAGAGACAATCTCATTGAAAGAGGTTTGATGTTAGCGATTTTCGGGATTTTCGGAGTTATTATTTCGTAGGAGCTGAAGTGGTGAAGATCGGGCGAATATGAACTGGTAAATCTATATTGTGGATGAAAGATCTGATTGTATTGCATGTCTTATTGTTTAAGAATGGGAAGCGTAGGTAAATTAGTGGCTTGTTGAGGTGTTTATTTAGTGTGTTGTGATTATTAGAGCAGTGTTCGCTTAAAAATTGTTTTTTTACAAACTCTATTGGGTTTTCATTTTCCAAAAAACGTATTTTGAAGTTTTCGAGGATTTCTTGTTCTTTGCTTTATCGTAACCGTTTTTTAATGGTATTTTACCGTTAGGGTGTACCTGTATCGGTAATACGGGTTAGGAGATTCGTTTTCACATCAATCGAATTTCGTTCAAAAGTATTTCGTGTCTGGAAACAGCATGAATGTTGAATTGCAGAAATTCTGGGAATTGGAAGATCTCGAAATTCCACCATCGTCTCATTCAATGAAAGATCGAGAGATTCTACAACATTCATTAGAGGCAATGCAATTCAAGAATGGTAGATATGAGGTAGAATTGCCATAGAAATTTGAGAAACCTCATTTAAAATCGACTAGGCGAATGGCAGAAAACAGGTTAATGAATTTATTTGGTAGATTTGAACGAGAATATACCAAATTAATTGACGATCATGAGAGAAAAGGTTATATCGAAGAAATTGATGAAAAACAGATGGCAAATGAAGGATGGATATTGGCTCACTTCCCTGTTATAAAAATGGATAGGGAAACCACTAAAATAAGGATTGTCTTTGACATGGCAGCAAAGGTTGAAGGGAGATGCTTGAATGATAATTTCGAGACTGGGCTTAAGTTGTATAATGATTTTTTTGATGTCCTAATCCGCTTCAGAAAGAACAAAGTCGCCAATTGTGTGTGATATTGCTGAGATGTTCCTACAGATAGGAATAAATAAGAAAGACAGAAAATATCTACGGTTCATTAATTATGAAATATTTCGATCTAACAAGATCCTGATCACTCAATAATACAACATTCACAAAGTCTTTCTCTTTCTGCTCTTTCTAAGTTTGATCTCACTTTCCTTATGAATGTTTTTAATAAATGACAAAATTTAAACAAATTTTTAAAACACTTTAAAATTTAATAATAATAATAATAATAATAATAATAATAATAATAATAATAATAATAATAATAATAATAATAATAAAAAATAATAAATAATAATAATAATAATAATAGTAATAATATAATAATAATAATAATAATAATAATAATAAATAATAATAATAATAATAATAATAATAATAATAAATAATAAATAATAATAATAATAGTAATAATATAATAATATCTATAAATTCCATATTGTAATAATAATTTAGGAATCGATTTACTTATTGATATCATTTTTATATTTAGAAAATATATAGATTAAAAATTAATGTAAAATTAATAAATTAAATAAATAAAGATCTAAACATTTAACATTGCGAAATAAACAGAAAATTAAAATAAAATTTATCGGTTACAGTGAACTTTCAAGACGTGAAATGCAAACAGTTGGGAATTCTCTGTGAGATATTAATAACACCAAAACTCCCATAATAAATGTCACTTTGATTTTTTCAAACACATTTGATTTTGTGCGGCCTTAATTCATAGTAATAGAAAATATAATTATTTTTTTACCATTTTGATGTGAACTAATTTCATCAAAATGCATATTTTCTCAAAGAAGATAATACTTACCACAAACACTTGATCTTTTAGAATTAGGAGAATCCTTTGATAACTTTAAATCTGGAATTTTATTTCTACGACTTTCTCCTTTTATATTTTTTGATAAATGTCTCTTACTAATGTTACACTCTGAAACCGATGGCACAGCACTTTCCAAAGAACCCAGTTCAGATGGTGTAAAAGAACATTCTTCACCATGAGACTCTGGAACTTTTGATATGTCCTCCAGAATCGGAAATTCGGCATTCTCAGAAATGTTCAAAAAATCTGGTCTTTTGTTGCCACTGAATTCAGACATTTCGTCGACAGAATCTGTTGATATGGTTTTAAGAATTGTTTTCCTTTGAGATCTATCTTGACACTTTTTCATAATTTCTAAAGTATCTAGCTTTCTTTTTTCATAGCGAATCCCCATTATTGTTTGACGCACTCGCGTATTAACGAAAGGCATGATAATTTCTTTGATATTCCCAATAAACTGTCGAATTATTAATAAAGTGGCTAATTGCTAAAAAACCCTAAAGTCAAAAATCATAATGGCAAAAATTACTTCTCGTAATTTTACAAGGTCTTGTAGATAAAATGCAATGTAAAATAATGAAAAAAAAGAATTCATAAATTGAAACTGAAAATAAAAATTGAATAAATAACAGTAATATTTTCCACTTGACTGCCATAGCTAAATGATTATTGGGCAAATTTATAAATACCGAAGTTTAATAAACCCAATCAGAATGGAGTTACAAGAGTTTTAATCTAATTTAAATAAATAACTATATAAGCCAATTTCGGCAATATATATTCATAAAATGAAATACAAAATATTTCGACCTAAAAATGAATAAACATTGTGGAAATTGGTTTACATAGTTATTTATTTAAATTATATTTCTATAAATAATTCCGCTATCGATAAAAAAAGATTTTAAAATTTCAATCTAGATTATATTATATTAATCGTTAGTTAATCAATATTTTGTTTATTTGTATTTAGCAATTTATACAATTTTCAATTAATTATTTTTATTAATTGTTCAATATTAATAACAATGAATCATAACTTGTATCATTTTCCAGCTATAAATTAAGCCAAGACAGTCAAGTCACAGGGGACCCTGGGTATTTTAATATAATTCTAACCAAAATCAACTTTGTCATTAAATGATTTCGATATGAATCTTCCAGTCGGTGATTTTCCATTTTATTTAATTTTACAGCGATCTTTTTGAATATATCATCCATAAATCCAATTACAAAGGCTAAAAGGATTTTTGGGGTTGGTGATAAAATACTGTACCAATTTTTTTCCTCAATATTTTTGTCAATCCAGACCTAAAAGAAAGAAAACCTTATTCAAAAAAAGAATTAAGAATTACCTGAAATGATGAAAAGATTAAAGAAACTTCGATAACACACAAAACACACAGGAATATAACTGGCAAAGAAACAAAATAGACAAAAGACTGTCGTTTCCAATTCGGGTAATATCTTATTTGTCTGCGAGTTAATGGGCAAATTGTCATTTCGCCCTTAAATGAAAATAGGATTATTAATTAGCTACTGAGAATTCAATACAGTATTTTTCAGAGGGATCCACATTTTTTAATTATTTTAATAAAAATTTTTTTAATAAAAAAACATTCTTTCGGACGCAAAAAAATATATATCTTAAAATTGAAGTTTAACAGTTAACTCCTGCATTCGACTAGCGACTATTTGGCAAACATAGCATAAACTTAGATGAAGAATAAAAAACCGTTCTGCTTGCACAGTATTTCCAGCCATAAAATCATAGTTATTATTTGACAAACTCAAGTAAAACAAATGATTGTATTATTTGGTACACTCGCGGAGTTAGTATTAAATTTGTGTTTTATTTTCTTGTGTATTAAAAGTTGTACAAGATGAATGGGATGCAACTACAGATACGAATGTCAGGTTGAATGGAAAACTACATGTATTCTTAACGCGGAAGAAAAAGATTGCAAGACACGAAGCGACATTTATATTGCGATACTTGTCCGGATAAACCGAGAATGCACCTTGGCCAGAGTTATCTAAAATACAACACCGACAAATGTATGAAACTGAAAACATGTACGTTAGGAAATAATTGAAAAAATGCCAGATTGTTTACCATATAAGGCTAAGTAAATTTTTATGCCTCAAGAAAATGTTTTCATTTCTATTTATAAAATACAAAATAATCAAATATAATTATGGTCCCCATTCAATAGTCTAATGGGGGCTTATGGGAAATGAATTTATGCCTACCGGGAAATTCGATGTTCAGGAGAAAGAAAATCTAAAAGTTTCGTTTGAAGTGTTTCTATTAAGGTGAATGGAAAAAGAGTTAAAAATATTACTTGTAACCGTTTTTCCTAAGTTTTAAATAATAGTTTCAAATGATTAAATTTGGTTTAAATTTCATTATTAGGATTAGAAATGTAGCGAATTTCAAATCATTCAAAAGATTTTTTCATTATTCGAAAGAAAATTACACAATCTTTCAGTGAATGTTAATTTATAGTTGGAATAGTCAAAATGATTCCTTAAATTCACTAAAATGAACAATGCTATGACATCTGATTTCACTTTGGTTGAATGCATTTGGCTATTCTGGAGTTTATTTACTTTCAATGACTTCTACAACAATACATTTTTATTTTTTGTGTCTTTCTGAGCTACAATTGTTTATTTGATTGAAAGATGCGTGCGTAGAACTTCTGAATTCCAATTCTTCGGTATTTAATTACAATAGACAAACAGGGACACGAAATTTATCCGAACATCTTCTGTTATGTACTTAGTGCGTCCAATAAGTACTTAGCAACCGATTTTATTCAAACTGTTAGCAACAAACGACAAACATATAAAGGTTTTTTTCATTAATGTAAGCTCACCAACTTCCACAAATTTCCGCTTTAGTCAACACCAACTGCAAAAATATTCTTTTCCAATGGATTTTGTCGTCAGAAGGGACGTGTGTGATTGGGCATTGTTTTGCAATAGTATGGGTTTATTTTCCTTCGTTCTGCTGCTTTATTCTTGCTTTCTTTACTAGTTGTGCATAAAGGCGCTGTCGATTTTGACATCTGATGCAGCAAAATCCGTTTTAAAAATTCCTTTCATTTCACAAAAGATTCTGAATATCAGAGATTGCATGTGAGATATACCAGTATTCATTTTCGGTTATAGTTTCTCCTCTAGTATATTCCGTTTGACAGATTCACTGATGTGTCTCATCTTTTGTGATTATGTATTACAAAGATTTCAAATTTTTTCTGATAACACTCAAACCGCTTTTGTTGCAGCATGTCACCTTTAAGAAATCGTGGCACAAATTGTGAACAGATACCTTTGGAGATATTTAGACGTTGTGCCAGGTCTCTTATTACAACGCGACGGTCTGTCGTGGTGATTTATCAAGCATTTATTTCTTCTTATTTCCAACTTTCACAGATCTTCCAGGCTTTTCCAATCGCCTACTTTCAAAGTCACGAATTCAATTATAAATGAATGCTTACACTCCTGTAAATATCTTGCTGTTTTGCAATAATTTCTTGGCTACTTAGTTTTCTTCAAAATCAGAAACTTTATAACATTTGTAAATTTAACCTTATCTGACATTTTATGATGCAATTATCAAAGAGCACAATATGTTCGACGCCAGACAAAATCGACTTTTCAGAAATATATTAAAGTATTGACTAAAGGGAGCAATTGTTTTAAATCTATATGCCGAAATATTGAGAAATCACAAGCAGATAGAGTCTGCATTGTTACTAAAATTTAGACTTTTTATAAACATTGTGATTTTCCTGTCACGATGACAGATTTAATAATTGAAGGCTGTAGACAAAATTATACGTATGTCTAGATTTTAAACTATAGGTTGTCCAAGTGTAAGCAGTAAACGCACCTATTATTCAACCATAAGGAGTATAAAGAAATGTGCTCAAAATGTTATATTTTGTAAACGGCATGACAGATTTTGTAGCATTAAATAAAAAATTGAAAAGCGCGAGAAACTTTTTTATTTATGATGAATTTTTATCAAAGATGAATTCATTATTTATTGAAAGAAAGAGCCATTCAAACACTCGTGGTACAATACATCTCAACAGATTAACTGTCATATTCAGAGACCTGAACATGACAGTTAATCCGTTACCAAGCTTATTTAATTATTCATTATTTATTGTATATTTTTTATTTTAATAGAATAATTTAATAAAAATAAAATATTAACAGGGATAATCTGTGGACCCACTAAAATTGAAAAATACTGTTAAAATGAATTTAACATACTTTAAAAGACGGCCTTTCTTCAGTAAGCAGCTCAATTTGAGAATCTATGGTTCCCCATTTATATGTATACTCGCTGCAAGTTCTTTTCCAGTGTTTCAGGTAAAAGGTGGCCCATAATATATTAAACAGAGCGGTGAATAAATAATAAATATCATGATTTTCTTGTCCAACTAATTGCCATCCGATTAATCCGATAATTGTCGGAATTAATAGTGCTATTGTATAATGTCCAAGCCATGCAAAATACAATGCTATTTTTACACCGAAATAAGATGCAATCTCATTTAATGGTTGAGGGTTTCTAAACTTTGTCACCCAGATCTCTCCGAGATGTTTCAATATGTTATGATTGTGGAGAGGAAATATTTGACTGATTTTTTCTTTAGATACTAATATGGGCACTGGAAAATATTTACATTTAGAAAATATAACTTTTTCAGTTTCTTGAATGAGAACTAATTTATGCAAAAATTTGTGTTATCAAAAATTTAACATCAACAAAACTGCAAGTAATTCGATTCGAATTTACAAATGGCTCTGGTTATATGCGGCCATCCGAACAAAAAAAGTTTCCCGTTTCTCTATAAAGCTATATTTACAAATGTTTTAGACAAGAAACACGAAACTGCAATTATCTAGGTTGTTGCTCCCCGTGGAAAACCCATCCCCCTGCTGCAGAAATGTTTTGCTGAAGGTCGCACAATAGTGAAGGGGTATTTTTGGTTTAAATTTTCTCAGATCAAAATGAAGCTTGGAGCTACAAGGTTATTTTTGGTTCGTTTCAAAATGAATTAAATCGCTTATATGTAATTTTCATGTAATGAATGTAATTGCACAGATTGAAGAGACTTTCCGTTATCTATGTACTCGATTTCTTGAGCATCTTCAATTGAAGTGTTAGTGAGCACAATAGAAGCTGCATGAGTAAAATTGGCATGTCTGATTTTAAAATATTTGAATAATTATTCTTCTATTAAATATTATTTTCATTGAAAATTCAAATTTTACTACAATCCAAAGATGAATGCCAGCATATTTGTTAAATTTATACTACATACCTAAAATTTTGCCAAAATTTTACTAATTATTGGAAAATCATACAAGTACAATCAAATACTGAGAACAGTCAATAATTAGCATTTAAGTAATTGTTATCAAACAAAAGTCCTTTTCTTAACAATTTGCCTGGGTGCTGAAGGTTTTCTTTAAAGATCATTCATTTTTATTCAAAGTAATAACAAACTTAATCAATGATTTATCAAATTTCTTCCAAATATCTAACAGCTTATTCCAGTTTCTACTACTTTAATCAAATTCTATTCAGTTACATGTTGTAATTACCTAACCTGTACCTAGGTAGAATACCTATTCTAGGTTGGTTTTGAAGCATAATAATATCTGTGCACTGTCAGAAATTCATCTAATTTAGTGATTGGTCAATAATTATTTTATTTGAGATTAGTAAGTTAATATTCCTGTACCTGTCAAATGTGTAAGGATTATTTTACGCGTCAAATTTATTCAAAAATTTGGAATTTTTATGTAATTCATTTTAGAAGTTTAATCGATTTTAAATGTGAAAATTCGATCTAATAAATGCAGAGACGATATATATCAGCGGTCGGGGAATGGGGTAAATTACCCCAAATGGGGTAAAATGAAATTATTGGGGGTATTAAAGACAAAAAATAAAAAATTACAATAAAATAATTATAATAAAAAATAAAAAAAACAAAAATTAGAATTAACTTAAAATCGATATAATATTTTTTAATAATACATTTTAAAAAGTGAAGCTTGAATTTTTCACTTTTCTATTGTATTTGTTTTAAGGTTGGGTATTTTTCGCACATAAATTTTATTTTATTTACATAAAATTACTTAATCACACAAATTTTATTAATTTATGCCTTTATTTTGACACACAATTTTACTACAAGCCTCACAAATTTAGAAAGTTATTAATATTAATTGTTTCGGGTGTTCTTTGCAAGATTTTGCGCCTTAACATCGTTAATTACTGTCTTAAATTTTATAAATATTAAAAAGAATGCAAAAAAATAAAGATGTTTAAAAAACGGTTGGGTATTTTTTGCACATAAATTTGCAATTCGTTATCATTTGATGCTAAAGTCCAGTTAATCTTCGATTTATATTAATGTAAAATTTTAAAAATATATCGAAATTATCGGATAATTAATATTAATAACTTTCTAAATTTGTGTGCCCTGTAGTAAAATGGTATGTCAATATAAAGGCATTTTCTAAATTTAAATGTCAAAAATAAAATGTGTGATGAAGTAATTTTGTGTAAATCAAATAAAATTTATGTGCATATATATATTTTTAACGTTTATTTTAATATATTTATTTTATATTTCAAGGTGAGAAGTAATATGAAAATTTAGTTTGATTTTTTTAATTTTCTAGTTCTTTCACCCTTCAAATGGCAGCAGATAAAATAGGAAAAGAACATACCAGCAAGAACTCCTTAATTATGGTTTAACACAAATAGATGACAATGGTGCAATCAAACCACAGTGTGTTATATGTTTGAAAGTACTGACTTCAGAATCCTTCAAAAAAGTCAATTGAAGAAACATTTGGATAATTTTCATTCAAATCTTTCTTCCAAACCGCAAGAATATTTTATAAATTTAGAAATGTCTGTTAAAAGACAAAGATTGAACAGCAAGTTATTAGGTACCTTTGATCAGCGCTCAGTATCAAAGGCTAGCTTTGAAGTAGCCTGGTTGATTGCCAGAAATAAGAAACCATATAGTATTGGTGAAGATTTGAAGATTTGGTAAAACCAGAAGCTGTGAAAATGACAGAGATCATGTGTAGTCAGAAAGAGGCGAAGAAACTGAATTCCGTGCCTTTGTCTGCAAGATTTGTAAAAGAAAGAATTTCTATATTGGCAGAAAATGTGAAAGAGCAGGTTATTTTCTCAGTACAACAAGCTAAATATTTTGCTATTCATCTTGGTGAGACTACTGATGTCAGTAGCAATTCACAGTTAATGGTGTATGTTCGCTACAAAGGTACAGATGCAATTGACGATGAATTGTTGTTTTGTTCTCCTCTCGAGTTGAGGTCTCGTGGAATTGATGTGTATAATAAGGTAAACGAATACTCCAAGCATTAATTTAAAGTTGGAAAACTGTATTGCTGTGTGTGTGTGTTGATGAAGCTCCAGCTATGTTGGGTCATATTAATGGTTTTTCGGCTTTCATGAAAGAAAATTATCCAAATATTGAAGTTACTTACTGTATGATCCATCGCCACGCACTTATTGTGAAGCCTTTTAAACTTACACCTGAAGCCGCCATGCATGATGTCATCAAAATTGTCAATGTTATCAAAGGACATAGACTAAACACGCGGCTATTTTTTTTAGGTCGCTCTCTTGCGGAAATATTCAAAATCGGGTATGGGCTCTTAAAACTGAACTCAAAATTTTTATGCTTGATCAAAAGAATTTTCTTGCAGATAACTTTAAAATCCCATTGTGGGTTGCACATGTCGCATATTTAGCTGATATTTTTGAAAATATAAATATATTGAGCAAAGAATTACAAGGAAAAAATATTAATATCATTTCAGTCAGAGAAATAGTGTCAGCGTTTGGATAAAAGCTTCAATATTGGGGACTGAAAGCAGAACAGAACCAGATAGCTTCTTTTTCAAAGTTAGCTTTGTTTTTGGAAGACAATGAAAATATTACTTTTGATGACATCAAGGATAAAGTTATAAGACATGTTACCAAACTCTGAGAGCGGTTCTTTGATTACTTTCCAGATCTTGATATACATATGGTGAGTTGGGTTGTAGACCCTTTTAAATGTAAAATTTCTAACCTACCAGAAGAACCTCCAGGTTTCTTGAACTTCGATCTATATAATACTGAAGCGCGTATTCAATTTGAGAGCAAAGCAAATCTGCAGTCTTTATGTATGTCAAAAGTTGAAAAGGCCTTCAAAATTCCACATGAGGAGGCAGTTAAAAATTTGCTGCTATTTGCAACAACCTACATCAGTGAACAAGGCTTTTTCACTCTAATGAACGACGAACAGAAATCGATTAAACGCCGAAGACTGTATTCAAAGTTGCACTTACATCAAAATGCCCCAATTTCGAAGCTATTGTGTCAGACATGAAGCAACATCATTTCTCCATAACCTGAAGAGGGAAAGTTTCTAAATAACTTTTGTTTGTTCCAATATGAGAATTTTTTTTTGTTTATATATTACAATGTAATAATTACATACTTGCTATTTTCATGCAACTTTATTTTTATTTTCCGCGTAAATTAATTCAATAAATAATGTTATATTTAAATTTACATTGATTGTCTTCTTTTCAAAATCTGGTGGTAATATCGACTTACACAAAAATATTTTGGGGTAATGGTTAAAAAAGTTCCCCGGCGTCTGATAAATACCTATAGAAAATACTGAAACTAAGTTTTTAAATTTTTACGTGTTTTTTTGAAAAACAAAAATACCCCATGAGTATATTGTGAGTATATTATAGTCAGCTATCATATATTCACTTGCTTCTTGTGAATTTTATGAAACTATGTTTCTGATGTCATGATTTAACGTTTTAAACTCTAAAATCTGTCCTTCTATTTCACACGGAAGTAAGGTGGCTATCGCACAGACGTATACTAAATCTGGTGTACGAATTACGAAGCGAAATAACCCAGTTTCTTAATAATCAAGGCAGTAATTTAACTGATGAATTCAACAATAGAGAAGCTATAATTCAACTAGCGTATTTGTCAGACATATTCACTCACATAAATGAATTAAATATTTTAATACAAGGTAACAGCGAAAGAGAAGTTAAATTTCTGGTGAAGTCAATCATTATCATATCCACGATTGTTTAAAATAGCGCATCGGCATATTCTTCCATTTGCCACAACGTATTTGTATGAAATGGGAGCTTAGTCACTTGTACATATGATAAAATAAAACACAGAAATAGACTTAACACTAGTGATGATATAAGTCTGGCTATTGCTCAAAAGATTCCACGGTTTTCAACAATAAATTTTATAATAGGTTATTTCAGATGACAATTAAAATTTATAAAAAATATGTGATACATTTTTGTTTTTTCAATTTAAATAATTCCAAAATTTAGGATAAGTAGTACGAAAATATTGTTTGAAAATTTTAGGGGTGTCGTAGCTAAAGAGCTTAAGAACCATTGTATTAGAGTAACCATACAAAGTTAACTGCTTAAAAATTGCGGATTTCAATAACTTCCCGTTGTGTACAAATTACTACGTGAATGAGATATATAATGATGATCCCGGTGCCTCCATATCGATAAGAAAAATGTCCAAGGTACGTAAGGATCACGCAAGTCTAGATATCGCAGAAGGAATCCAGGAGGTCATGAATGAAAATCCAGTTTTCAATAACATGAAAACTGCATGTGTTGGAATCGATGGTTCGCAAGCTTATTGCTGAAGATATTCGATACAGATCATATGTTTTTAGAAGAGACCAATTTATGACACAGCAGACAAAGGAAAAGCGCTTTGAAAAAGCAAAGAAATTACTAGCAAAATTGAAAAAACTAATGTAGAAAATTTACTGAATTCGTTCTTAAATCAAAATAAGAACGAAAAAATAGGCAACAGAATTAATATTTGGGGCTCTGTTAAAGTGTGATGAAGTAACAATTATCATGGTGATAGTATTAGGTTTTATCAGCAATGATCGAGATATCATGACCCCACATCTTTTCCCATAAGGCTTGAAGGTGATAGTTGATGTTTACATTGGTGTTTTGACAAAATTAGTTGTAAATATAACGGATTTTTAAGCATTGGTTTAGATCAGAGGTCACCAAAGTGGTCTATATAACAAAGGGATCTATTTAACAAAATTAGGGGTGGGTCGATCCGAATTTGGTGGATGGTCAATTGGGATTTGAATGAAGAAAATTCTTAATACGCAAATCTTACATACCTAACTGCACATGTTTTTATAATATCCATTAGCTTAGATATCAGTTTTGATTATCAATACCTGTAAAAAAGAAGGTAAGCCTTAATAATATGGATTAGTATAGTATACCAATTTATTTATAGAACCCTAATAAAAAAATGGCAGCTTCAGTTTCTAAAAATGAAATGTCGGTATTGTTGGGCCAGAACACAAACGGCCTTGAAAATTGTTTAAATGCATCAGTAATACAGCACGAAAACCCAGCACCAAGATAACTTAAAATACAATATACAACATCAACTAAACACTTTAAAATATGAGAGAACATAAATAAATATAAAATCAAAAAAAACATAAAAGTAAAATAAAATAAATACAAAATGCATCAAGAACCGCACAAAATTTACATAAAAAATAACATAATAACAAGAAAATTTGACCATAAAATGACCATTTATATAAAAGTAAAAATTATTGAATTAAATGAATAAAAATAAAATATTTTTGGTTGAATAAATTTAATTAAAAATGTTAAAAATAAATTACCAATTTAAATTAAGAAATTAATAAAAATTTAATTTAGATAACACAAATAATTTCAAGGTCAAATTTGTTTAATCGCAATAAAAATAACACGCAAGGTTAAGGTCAAATTATAGGTATATATACTGATGTGTTTTGACAAATTTTTAATCTAACGTTTAAGCTAACGTTTAATCTTACGTTTCAGTCTTGTGTTTTGGTCTTAGGTGTACAATATTATCTGTAAGCGCATGAGTGAATATCAAATTATGTATTGATGACTAATGATATGAATCGAAGATATTATATGAACTTATTGACTGATAATTGAAAATGTTATGAATTATGATATTGCAAATTACCAATATATGCTGACGATTTTATGAATAAATATTTTATTGCATCGAAGCTTCTACCCAGATGGAATGGTAACATTTATTTATTTCCTTTTTCCTGGCCCACAGCCACACAACATGCAAGCTATTAAACTAAAACATAATTACCAAGCTGTGTAAGTGCGGTTTCTCCGCCTATAGCTTGTGCCCGTGAGGGTTCCGGCGTGCGTAACGCAGGAACTCGAACGTCAAATCATTGAACCTAAATAGCGAAAGAGAGTAGCTTGAGAGTGGGTCTTTTGGCTCCACTTTCTTGCACTTGATTTCGATAAAATCGACATAAAATTTTAAACAACAATCGGCTCAAAATCACTAACACCGAGTAGTCCAGTGGGCACTCATTAACTATAATATGAACATAAATAGATCATAAGGACAAAGAGAGGGAAAGGGTAGCGGGGAAAATAGCGAAATCGTTGCAACAGTTAAAATGAATAGCCATCGGAAAAAGATTAATCCGAACGACCAAAATTATGAAAAAGAATGTTTTAAATAATATATAATAATTGAATAAATTATGTTAAATTAAGACGGAAAATATGGGCAGAACGCTGCGCAAATTTTTGGAAATAATTAAATCGTTTATCGTAAAACTGTAAAATAAGGGCGGAACGCTGCTCAAATTTTCCGAATTAGTTAGAATAATTATCAAAAATAGCAAAGTAAAAGTAGAATACTGCTCAATAATTGATAGGAATACTTGTTAAAACTAAAAAATAAGGGAGGAACGCTGCCCAATTTTTTCGAATTAATGAAAATACTTCATCGAAAACTGTAGAATAAGGACGGAGTAAGGCTAAATTTTTATATAAGTAAAATATTTTGATAAAGCTGAGGAATAAGGACGATTCCCTACTAACAATTTAATAATAATAATGATACAAGTAATGATAATGGCGATAATAACAATAACAATAATTATAATAATAATAATAATAATAATAATAATAATAATAATAATAATAATAATATTAATAATAATAATCATAATAATAATAATAATTATAATAATAGTAATAATGATAATGATGGTAATAATAATAAATATAATAGGAATAGTAACAATAAGGATAATAATAGCAATAGCAGTAATAATGGGTTAGGTAATACATATAATAGTATCAATGATAAGGCTAGCAAGAATAATGGGAACATTGTAGTTATAATAGGAATAAGGGTAAGAGAGATACTGTATGGATATTTAACATAACGAAAGGTTTACAGGCCATAAACAAATCATCAATACGGATAACGATAGGAGAGACAATGGGAATAGACGTAATGATAAATGATAGGAGAATATGGGTTAACATTTAAAAGAGATAGGAAAATAATGGGACCTAAAAATCGAAAAGCGAGCATAGGCCTTCTATCGGCAGCTCGTTGGACCCATGGATCGTTCGGTCAATTATAGCACTAGTAATAGCGCTCACTTTTTGCGGACGATCCACCCACTCGAACACAGTTCCAACGTTGCTTAGCAACGGGTGCCGAGTGGTAAGCGAAAGAATATTTGTATGGGGTTGTTTGGGTAACAACCATATAGTTTCAAAAAATCAAAACCCAGAAACCCACCAGTATTATTCATTGGATTTATTCGTTCATCGACAAATGAAATGATTCCAATGTGCCTTCCATGCGAAAAAAAACTTTTGGAAATAACTACATGAAACCGTCAAAAATGAATGATGGATAGTTTAAAGGATTCGATGGAGATTTCGAAAAATTATATAGGGATTGATGATCAAAAATGTTTTGCGACTCCTGGTTTAGATGAATGGGTGATTAAAATGCGAAATTTTTGTAGTAAGTAGCTCTTGTATTAGGCAAATGAAAATATATCAATAAAATACCTAAATCAAACAGAATTACTAAGTACATGTAATATATTGTTTTTACTTATAAATATATATATATATATAAGGTGATCATACTATGCATTAAGTGATATCCAGTACATTTCCCAATATTATACTAGTTTCGATCTAATTGCTCTCATCAGTACTATGCGGGAGGCGCTCAGATTTCTCTGAGTGCCAGGTAAGTGTAAAAGCAGTGTCAAGTTAACACCTGATGCACTGCACATCAAATAAGTTTGCAAAGTTTGGATTTAAAGCAATATTTGAATATTAGTGGATAACAACACTGTTGAAAGTTGGCGGTTGAATTTATTCTTTCGCATAATTCTCATTTGAGTGGACTTTTTTAGTAGATTGCTGTCGTTTTATAAAACCTCATGAAATTTGTCGCAATAATTTATTAAATTATAGTTCACACATAATATGGCCTTCATAGTATCGACACTTAATTGTGATTTACCAGATACCCACACTTTAATTACTGTGGAAAATCGCGTTCACTAGCAACATTAGTTCCTGGTGATACTGTATTATGCTGCACACTAATCACTAATCACTAGCTATTCTATTCACAGAGACTCAACTGACGTCAACGAAGCTTTACCAACCAATCAGAGTTGACTTTCCTTTCAAATGGAAACCACGAAAAAATTTAAAACGTTTATAGTATTAAGAAATAAATAATTAAATAAATTTGGCAACGATTTAATTAAAAGATAACGCCAATAAAAAACCTTTCGTACGATATATTTCGATAGCACAGCTATCATCTTCAGGTACTCAAAACCAACTAAAAATATTATGAATTAACATTTAATTTAAACAAATTATTTTTTATTAATTTAATTTTTTAATAAATAAATATTTATAAAAATATATTTTAAATTAATTTTAAATTAAAAATTTTTTTTACTTATATTCTAATTTTTAAAAATTAATGTAATTTAAAATTTTCAATTATTTTAATAATATTAAAAAAACAAACATGATTTAACATACGTAAACTATTTAAAAACATTCAAAACATTCGTAGTCACAGCACTCTGCACATTAATCTTTGGATCCAATGACCTTATCAGCAATGCTTCACATATCACTCGTTCCCAATAACTATTAAAACTTCTCAACAAAATTCTAAAATCAGACATTCCGATATCACTTTTACAGCCTCTATTGTGCTCACTAATATTGGTAAAACCCTTCAATCGACAATGCTCTAGAACTCGAGTACAGAGATGACGGGAAGTCTCTCCAATGTATGTGGCATTACATGTAAATTGATAAACGAGATCAGAACACAATCCAACCGGAGTTTTTGATTTATTAATAAACATATTGCGTACCTTACACGAATTAGAGACGATCTTATACTCTAAATTTCCTATCAGTTTACCCAACTTCCTCTTATAATTTGTAAAGCCTTCAGAGTACGGCAATACTAACACATATTTAGGCTCAATTTTTTTATATCCATTTTTACCATCACCCAGATCAACACTCAATTCACACCCATCCGACAAATTACATTCAGACTTTCCACAACATGGATCCTTAGGATTTTTAATCAATTTATCAACAGTTTCTTTTATCATCAACAATAAAAATGATTTAGAATATCCATTCTTTATCAACAACTCAACCAATTTATCAACACTTTTTACCGAATTAGCAAAAGTAGAAGATAAAGCCCATGAACGATAAATCAATCCTTTCACCATATTTCTCTTATACTTAAATTCACAAAAGCTTTCTGGAGAAGTATAAAGACCAGTATCAGTTGGTTTTATATAAATCTCTGTTTCATTCTGTTTATCTTTGCGTTGAATTAACAAATCCAAAAACGCAAGTAAAAAAATTTTAAAATTTTAAATTTATTTAAAATATATTTTTAAAAATATTTATTTATTAAAAAATTAAATTAATAAAAAATAATTTGTTTAAATTAAATGTTAATTCATAATATTTTTAGTTGGTCTTGAGTACCTGAAGATGATAGCTGTGCTATCGAAATATATCGTACGAAAAGTTTTTTATTGACGTTATCTTTTAATAATAATAATAATAATAAAAATAATAATAATAATAATAATAATAATAAATAATAATAATAATAATAAAAATAATAATAATAATAATAATAATAATAATAATAATAATAATAATAATAATAATAAATAAATAATAATAAATAATAATAATAATAATAAATAATAATAATAATAATAATAATAAATAATAATAATAATAATAAAAATAATAATAATAATAATATAATAATAATAATAATAAATAATAATAATAATAATAATAATAATAATAATAAATAAATAATAATAAATAATAATAATAATAATAAAAATAATAATAATAATAAATAATAATAATAATAAATAATATTAATAATAATAAATAATAATAAAAAAATAATAAATAAATAAATAATAAAATAATAATAAAAATAAAAATAAAATAATAATAAAAATAAATATATAATAAAGAAAATAAATAAAAATATATAAATAATAATTATTATAATTATAAAGAAATAAAATTTGACTGAAATTTAATAGAGATTTTCTTATTTTTCTTTCTTTCATATTTTTTTATAAATCGAAAAGGTTTTGTAAGATAAAAAATATTGATAAAATTTACCGATGCTCTGTTCTTTTAAAATTGAAAGCCCAAATTTGGAGGTTTCATTCCGCGCTCTGAGACTATATAGCCAATATTTAACGATACTTTGCCGTTCCTGACTGGTTAAAAAAATGTCTTCTTCCGAAACATCTTGAAATAGATCGAGCTCATCCAAATTAAAATCCCTATAACCTCCACCAAATTCTGATATTACCTTTTTTCTAATATTGAGTAACTCTGCTCCCCGTAGGAGACTTAACATAAATATTTGGTTACTTTAATAATTGAAGTAATAATTAAACTATTTATATATTTCAACAAAGATTGGTTTGCCAAAAATAAATTGAATTTTACATAAAAATGTATGAACATGAAAGAAATTGTTTAAAAATGAATAAAATATTAATTTTGACAGTAATTTAGCTGTTTATATTACAATTATGTTTTTAATCAAAAAAAGACAAAAAAAACAATATTATTTTTTATGCTACTAAGATAACTTTTTATCGAATCAAATTATTTAGTAAGCTTGAATTTTACTTTTTATATGATGCCGTCAAGTATAAAGCATATTCATCAGCATTTCTGTGGTAATTTAGACTAAAAGATAACTCTGGTACATTTTCCACTAATTCCAACATAAACCATTGAATAAAATCCATATCACTTCCAGATGCAAAAGTAAGCACTATATCGACATCGACGGATGGAACCGAAGATATTTTCCCCCATTTCGTGCTACTTTTAATTAAAATTTTTGCTGTTGATTGAATATCTCTTTTGAAATTTTTGAAATGTTCTAGAAAATATTTTTAAAATTAATTTAACTTGCTTTTAAAAATACCTTTGGCTTCATCTAAAATCGTCATTAGAATTTAGTATCTGTATAAAATTTGAAAAGAAATTTAATTTCACATAAATTGCTAATAGAATTAAACAATGCACAGTTACACGATATAAAGTAATGAAATATTATCGTCATCAAATATCTATTTTGTATATTTTAGCTTTAACATTTTCAGATAATTTCAGATATTTTAGATTCATGAAATTTTATTTGGAAATTTACAAAATTTTCTGATTTTATAAATTTAGAGGTAAATTTTACAAAAAGCGTCATACTCATGTTTGATTGACGTTGGTTGCAATCGCAAATATTAAAATCTAATTAGTAAATTGTATAATTAATAAAGCTTAATTCTCAAAATAAACTTTAAATATTTTCAATTCAATGGATGTCCTTAGTCAATATAATAAGGCGGAACGAATAATATTTAAAATTATTTTTTGAATTTTTCCGAAGTCTTTATAATCAAAGATGACAAAGTAATTCGTCAAATAAATTGAAAAATTATTCGAGTTTATAAAGATTTGGTGAAATTTGCATTATGTGATGGTAAAAGCATTTTTATTTATGATGTTATGAAGAATTGTAAGACAAAAAATAAAAGGCCTTGAAAATTTTGTTTAAATGAGTCAGTTTGTTTAACACAAAAATCCCGCACCAAGTCAACTTAAATCTAACATAAGACGCCAAATAAACGAGAAAAAATCTAGAAAAAACAATGTGTATGTTGTTTAGCAAAAACTAAGGTTTTAAATTTTTCTTTATCTGGCACGACATCTGATAAAATTTGGGCGCGCAAAATCCAAATTGACGAAAAATAATCATATATAGTCTATTTAGCATTAAATAATATAAAACGAATAAAAAGGGTCGGAAAATACAAAAAATAAATAAAAACGTTGAATTGAAAAACATCAAAAACTACCAAAAATAACCAATTTCATCAAATTTGTTCCAAATTCATTGAAAACGCTTATATTCTAGAAAATAACTATGATAATTAAGCCTAAAATGTAATTAGAAACATTAATTTTAAAAAATAACGAAAATCTGTAAACCGTGAGGAAGTGATGAAATATTGTAAAAACGTTTAGGCGTTTTGTTTTACCACATCAAAAAACATGCATGTAAAACCCCCTTATATAAGTCGATGCCAGATCGACATAATTTAATGCTGGTGGGTTTCTGGATTTTGATATTTTGAAACTATGTGGTTGTTACCCAGACAACCCCATACAAATATTTCTTTCGCTTACCACTCGGCACCCGTTGCTAAGCAACGTTGGTAATGTGTTCGAGTGGGTAGATTGTCCGCAAAAAGTGAGCGTTATTGCTAATACTATAATTGACCGAACGATCTCTGGGTCCAACGAGCTGTCGATAGAAGACCTGTGCTCGCTTTTGATTCTTAGGTCCCATTATTCTCCTATCTCCTTCAAATGTTAACCTATACTCTCATATCATTCATTGTTATGTCTATTCGCATAGTCCTTCTCCTTGTTGTCCATGTCGAAGATTATTCTTTGGCCTGTACACCCTTTGTTATGTTAAATACACCCACATTATATCTTTCATCCTTATCCCGATTATAACTACAATGTTTCCTATTATTATTACTAGCATTATCGTTGTTGCTATTATATATATTACCTTTCTTAATTGTCACTACTAATACCTTTATTATTATTTTTATAGCTATAACTACCATTATATTTATTGTTATTATTACTATGATTATTACTATTATTATTATTATCATCATAATTATTATTAATCATTACTACAAATACCATGATTATTATTATTATTACCATTATTATTATTATTATTATCATTATCATTATTATTATTATCAATATTATTATTATTATAATTACCATTACCCTTATTATTATCGTTATATTTATTAAGATTTTGTAGGGATCCGTCCTTATTCCTCAGCGTTAAAAATTGTTTATTGATATACAACATTAGCCGTAGTCCATCTATATTTTTCGGTTTTCGATAAAGTATTTTTGTAAACTAGAAAATTTTAGCAGCGTTTCGCCCTTATTTTACGGTTCATCCCTATTCTACAGTTTTCGACAAAGTATTTTCATTGACTCGGAAAATTTGAGCAGCGTTCCGCCCTTATTTTACGCATTCCATTTTTGCGTTACTATTTTTGTTAAGTATTTGAATTAGTTCGGAAAATTTGAGCAGCGTCCCGCCCATATTTTCCGCCTCAACTCAAATTAAATTATTTAATTTTTATTTAAAAACATTATTTTCATGATTTTGGTCGTTCGGATTAATCTTTTTCCGATGGCTATCCATTTTAACTGTTGCAACGATTTCGCAATCTTCCCCCGCTACCCATTTCCTCTTTTTGTCCTTAAGATCTATTTATGTTCATATTATAGTTAATGAGTGCCCACTGGACTACTCGGTAGCCAAGGGACTACTCATTTACCTTCCAATTTCCCCTATGTACGGATAATATTGACGTTCCAACTCCTGCGTTCCGCACGCTGAGCCTTCACGGGTACATATCATTGGCGATTTTCCACGCTCTTACACAAATCTGTACTATGTAGATTTTGCTTTCTTGCGTTATGTGCTGGCTGTGGGCCGGAAAATAACAAATAATATTTTACCATAGCATTTGGAATTAAAGTTTCGATGCACTAAGGCTGTAGATATAAAATATTTATTCAGCATATTACATCGGCTACATACATTTGAAATTCATTGTATCCATTCCATAAAATTTACTTCAAAAATCCCCATAAATTTAATTCGATAAATCATCTATAAATTCAATTGGAAAAACAAAATTATCCACAAATTTAATCTGAAAAATCATCCATAAATTCAATTGAAAAATTACCCACAAATTTGATTCAAAAAATCATCCATAAATTCAATTGGAAAAACAAAATTATCCATAAATTCAATTTGAAAAACAAAAATCATCCATAAATTTGATCTGAAAAGTCATACATAAATTCAATTGAAAAATTACCCATCGATTCCCTTCGAAAAAATCAATTAATAATATTGCACCAGTTGAGAGTGATCGTGTTCAGGCAAAACACTTACCCGTGTTAATTACCTGAATGCACGGCTCTCAACCAGTTATACAACCAGTTATACAGTTCTATAATGAAAATTTTCCTCCGAAAAATAAGACTGAAAATTTGTGAAAACACATCAGTATTTATACCTATAATTTGGCCTTAACCTTGCGTGTTAGTTTTACTGCGATTAAACAAAATTCGACTTTGAAATTATTTATGTTATCTACATTAAATTTTTATTTATTTCTTAATTATAATTGGTAATTTATTTTTAACATTTTTAATTAAATTTATTCATCCAAAAATATTTTATTTTTATTCATTTAATTCGTTAATTTTTAATTTTATATAAATGGTCATTTTACGGTCGAATTTTCTTGTTATTATGTTATTTTTTATGTAAATTTCGTGCGGTTCTTGATGCATTTTGTATTTATTTTATTTTATTTTTATGTTTTTGATTTTATATTTATTTATATTCTCTCAGATTTTAAAGTGTTTAATTGGTGTTGTATATTGTATTTTAAGTTATCTTGGTGCTGGGTTTTCGTGCTGTATTACTGATGCATTTAAACAATTCTCAAGGCTATTGGTGTGCTGGCCCAACAATGCTATTTTTCTTAAAAAAATAAAAATTTCAAAAGTTTTGGCAATTTTTCGAAGAATTGAGAAACCTTTTAATAGAAGTAAGTAGACATTGTCGACATTTATTATTTTTTAATTTTATACGTCATTTACCTTTTTTCTTGAATAATTTCAGTGAATTTATTTTATTATCCAAAATTCAAATAGAATGTTTTAGGAAATACCTTACTTTAAGTTGTTACTTTTGATTTATGAATGGAAGTTATATGTATCAAATTTTAATATGAAAATTATATAATTTTGGTTGAAATATTAATTTTTTTTTAAATGGATAAATCTAATAATGTACAATATTAAAATAGTTTCCTCGCCTCGATCAAGTCCACACTGACAGAAAAGTAGTTCAAATTGCGCAATTATCAAACACTAAAAACTGGCATATCAAGAGGAGTTAAAATCATCAATTAACCAAATTAAAATCTACGAAAACACACAAACAAAATAACTAAGCATAAAAATAAATTTTAAAATAAAATAGAAGCAAGTAGATCAACAAGAATTAAAAGATACAAATAAAATTTCAAATAACATCAACCATTTTATACCAATTCTGAAGGATAAATGCATTTATATGATCCGTGATTAAAGGATAATTTCTTGTTTTAATTCATATTCTAAAATAATTATAAACACCAACTTACACATTTTAACACTTATAAACGAATTCAAATAAATGTATTACAAAAAAATGCATTAAAATGATTATTTATTGTTGAATGGAATTGTTGGGTCAGCACTGGATTTTTTTTTGAATGAATTGGAAATAGCACGCAAATATAACAGACCCATAAACATCAATTCAACAACCTTAAAATATGAGAAAGATGCAATAAAAATATAAAATCAAAAACATAACTGTAAAATTAAAATAACAAAACGAATCAAGATCAGCATGAAATTAACATAAAAATAACAAGAGAACATAAAATTTGACCGCCAAATGGATAATTCATGAACATTATCAGCAAATGCATAAAACCGAATATTTTCAATTAGAAATATTCTATTAAAAAGAAAAATAAAAAGAATTATTCATTTAATATAGAAATTGATTAAATAAGAATTAGATATAACAAATAAGATCAAGATCGAATTTTGTTTAAATGCATCAAAAAGAACACTCAAGGTTAGGGTCACAGAACAGGTATATATACCAATTTATTTTCACAGAAATTTAGATGAAAAAGTGTTTACAAACTCTTGTGAGCAAATTCAAGTTTTAGTGGACAATCTCAATTATCGACAATTTTTCAATACTGCGTTTCAAGCAATCTCAAGTAAGCTCTGCTTGAAAGCATGTATGGGGAAACATTTTATGAATGATGATGGTTAACTGTGATGCAAACAATGTCTTATGAGATATATGAATTGATAGAAAGCGTTATGCTATGTCGAAATTTTTCCGGCTCACAGCCGACACATCACCGCAAGTCAGCAAAATCTAGATACCTATCAAGATCTGTAAGTGAGGTCCGTCCGCAAACATCTCGTGCCCGTGTAGGTACTAGCGTGCGTAACGCAAGAGTCCAAACGTCAATTCATTTCGTTTATAGGGGAAGATGAAAGGTGGAGGGGTATTCTTTTGGCTGCTTCTTCGTCATCCCTTTCCAGAAAATTCGCTCTAAATCACGTTACTCACCGGCTCAAAATCATCTACACCGAGTAGTCCAGTGGGCACTCATAATATCGTAATATCGATATATCTAATCCTAAGATCAAATAAGGGAAGTGAGTGTGGGAAAAGAGCAGAGAATCGTTGCAACGTTGAAAATCAATAAGCCAAAATGAATAATTAAAAAGATAATCAAAAAATACTAATTCGAGTTAAAAATCCTTAATATCGACAACGTCAACGTTGAAAATCAATAAGCCAAAATGAATAGTTAAAAAGATAATCAAAAAATACTAATATCGATAACGTTAACGTTGAAAATCAATCTTAAAAATGAATAATCAAAATGAATAATAATCTGAGTTAAAGGCCTTAATGAATAATCTGACATAACAATCCGAGTTATCAGCCTGTAGTAAGGTAGGAACATTCAACGACGATAAAGTTAAAGTAAAATAAATCACTAAAACCCCAAATAACGGTAAGTGAAAAATTAGATAAATGTATTGTTCAATAAGTGGCGTGAAGGTTTTGTAATTAATTAAATAACCCAAAACTTTCTGGAGTGCATATTACTAAGATGCGAGTCTGAATAGAGAGATAAGTTAAATGAAATGAAATTAGTGAAATAATGTAACAGTAATCTATAAAATATTAGCAGGGTAACCGAACCGAATAACATTCAAACTATAATTAATCTAAGGCGAAATAAAAGTAATAATACCAAACTTTAACGGTAATAGAATAGCAGTGCTAATAATGAAAAAAAGGTAAATTAAAATGGCACCGTACAATGCCAATAATACCAGAATGGGTGAAATTTCGCCTATTATTAGACATGGTAATAGAAATCCCCATGTACTTAATTTTTCTGAGAGTCATACATAAATACGGATCATTGTACTTTTTATTAATGATGGAATTAAATAGAGAGCGTAATTTTCCTTGTACGTAATTGTTAAAAATCGATCTGAAAATCATACATAAATATAGATCATTGCATTTCCACTAATGATTGAGTTAAGAATAGAGAGTAGCATTGGTGCATAATATCGCTTAAATAAGACACTGGCCAACTAAACACAATACATCTAATCCCAAGTAATAGGTTTTTCTCTTCTATAAATCCGTGAGAAGGCATGAACTTGTTGAGTACCACCTAGAAAAAACTACTATACGCAGCTCTTCGGCCTCCGGCCGACTTGCACTTGCGGTACACCCTCTTCTCCGCTAAATCTAATTACCAAAACCACAAAACACTGTACTAATCTTCCCATTAACAACAATAAGCTACTATGCCTAACGACTAAGCCAACAGATTTACTGACAAACACTCTTCCGCCAATTAAAGAATCCAACCACTTATAAGAGCAATAGATTTAACCTTTTTATGGACTAAGACCACCCACTTGACCTCACACTAATAAAAACCCACGCACAGATAGCTCAAACAAAAACCCCTGCAATAATGATAAACTCGCCAAAATCTCTCCATCATAAATACTTCAAGTAGACCACACTTCTCCATGCCAATTCCCAAATCGCCACAACCACACGTAGAAAAGCAAAACCCAATAAATAGTGTCATTATAATCAACACACCCAAACTAAATAAAACAAATGTTGACTTAGAGGAGGAAACCCCGAAAATTAGTACGCCTAGCATAAATCTTAACTTAAAACCTGAACCAAATCTATTTTTTCCGAATTTCGTGACACCAGCTAGCCCAAAGAAGAAGACTGACAACCAAATAATAATCACCATCGTACCAACTCCATATAAAACCATTTCATATAGCCCACTGTCCTAGACCCCCGTCGATGATTGAATATTGGCACAGTCACAGATAGTAGTTAACCAGATAAGTTCCGAAATCGACCTTTTTTCGCAATCTCTGCAATCATTCGAGATACCAAACCCTGAAACTAAGGAAATATTCACAGTATACAACAATCTGGATATAGCTAAGAAGAAGGTTAAAATAATTATTGAAGAGGATATCCTCAAAACGAGATCCACTACTAATGATTATTCTGCTGCAGATACTAATAAAAATAATAACTTAATGTTTAAAAATATTCTTTTAACTAATGAATCTGTAGAAAACTTATTAAATAGTGATTTATCGGACCTCGAGTCCACTAACTCTGAGCCAATTAAAAAAAACTTTTTACATTTAAATAAAAAAAATAAAACAATTTTTAACTTACGTAAGGATGGGTATTTAATTTGTATAGGGGGGAAATGCGAAAAAAATAAAATCGGGATACATAACATAGACAACATAAACGAACATAGGAAGAGTAATCATTCTGACACCACTAATAACAAAACAACTTTTTATGCCTGCTATGCGAAGGTACAGTAAAATATAGAACCATCTCACTAAATAACATTATTGAACATACAGAGACTTTTTACTCTGACAAATACTTCCCCCGCACAAGAGAAGAGCTTAATAATAATAACAAAGTACTTGCGCTATCGATGAACCACGAGGGAACCTTAAATTGTCACTACACAAATATGAAAAAAACCTGTCAAAATGACTTAACATACAAGTCTACATACACACAGATAGAAAATCACATAAACAAAAAACATAAGAGAAAAACTTGTAACATTAATGAAATTCTATGTCACTGCGGGGAAACATTAGAGCATCATAACATCACTGAGCACCACAACAAACATATTGGGGTTATACCAACCGAAGACAAAACAAGAATAATACCAGACAACATACCAATGTCCACAAAAGATATTGAAAATGATTGACTAGATCAGCATTCTATCAATCTTTTTTTGCACGCATTATTAGCCACTAAATCAACAATTATTATACAAACATACACCACTGAAGCCCTCATTCAATCAAATTTTAAGACATTTTTCGAAACATTCCCATTTAGTCAATACCCGAACTGGACAGAGATAATGTTTCCCTTTAAAACGTCAAAAGTATGTTGGACAGTTTTTTATTTAAATAAATTAAAGACATTGATCCTCTAAGCCCCAACAGCCTGCAAAAACATAATAAAATAGCTGATACCCTCTTAAATACTGTTAAAAACATCCAAAACATTATATATCCATTCGATATTAACTTGACTGAATTAAATTATCCTATATGTGGAAACACTAATGAAAGTGTTTTTTTATTTGCCATATTATACAATGTATCTCTATTAATCATATTAATATCACTATCCCTATTATATCTGAGATTAGGAAGAGATTAGATGATCTTATTAATAAAGATATAATAGATAGAGCACCTATTGATAACATATTAAAATACAGTAACGTACTAAATAATATTAAAATATTACAAAATAATAACACAGAAAATCCAGATGAAGGATTTGCTGAAATTGACCACATTCATGAATGCATTTTTCCGAATAAACATAAAGTAAAAAAATCTTTTTAAAAGCCCCTTTTACTATTATTTAAAAGAAATTAGAACTAACTTATAAATTGCTGTTTAACTTTAATACTAGATATAAAATGACCATAGATAAAATCTTCAAATAATTCAATTAATATTGTGCCCCCACACCCCAATAGAATAGTATCGAACTTTGAGAGGGAAACTATTATGATTAAGGATGTTAAATTTAGGTATAAATTGCCAAACTTTCCTATGTATTTTATCCAAAAATATACTACAATTGAAGAAATAGCTAAGACCTTTAAAATTGTAGACTTTTCTTCTTCTCCTGGTAAAGACCAAATTATCTATCTTGACTGGAAAAAATTGATCCAGATTATTCAATCCTTTGCTCACTTTTTAATAATATATTATTTAAGTCTACTACTCCCTTAAAATGGAAAACCTTTAAAACCAAATTAATAATTAAACCAGGGAAAGAGAATAACAGTCATGATCTTTCCTCTTGGAGACCACTGGCAATCTTAGATACCTCTTATCGTCTTTTTGCAACTCTTATTAACCGTAGACTACTTGAATGGATAAAACTGAGTAACTTTATTAATATAAACCAAAAAGCAATAGGGTAACCAGATGGGTGTGCGGAGCACAACTCTATTCTACTATTATTAAATGAAAGAGCAGTGCGCATAGGAACTAGTATAAATATTGTATGGTTGAATCTGGCGGACGCTTTTGGCAGTATTCCCCATGATCTTATTTGGAGTGTCCTTATTGATATGGGTATTAATACCCTTACTATAAAACTTTTAAAAAATATGTATAATAACTGTAACACTTTTTATGAATGTTGAAACACCACAACTAAAACCATTCCAGTAAACAATGGAGTGAAACAAGGATGCTTTATGTCCATGACGCTTTTTTGTCGATCAATTAACTTTATTATTACTAATATTCTGAAATACCATCCCTTCGTAATTAATAATTATAACGTCAGTATACTAGCGTATGCTGATGATATTGTACTTATCTCTGACAGTCGAATCAAAATAGCCAAAATACTGAAAGACATTATAAAATATACATCTGCAGTTAAATTAAAGCTCAGACCTACGAAATGCGGATTTTTTGAAAACCATAAGAACCACCAGGAAAAACCGTTAACAATATATGATGAAATCATCCCTATTATTAATGAGAATAACATCTATAAATACCTAGGGGTAGGATTTGGGGGAAAAGGTAACCATAACATAGATAACATCCTAGAGAAAGCCCTTATTGATGCCAAAGCTACATTTTCTTCGGATCTTCACCCTTCACAAAAGTTATTTGCTTATAAAACTAGCATACACTCTCGATTAATCTTTCCTTTTCGTACATGCACTGTTAAACACATGATACTAGACTGTGATAGGAACCGCATAATAGACAATAGACTTAAACAACTAGGATTCGACCAAAAAATTAAAAAAGACTTATTAAAAATTCAATAAGGGATCTACATCAGAATATTAATAATAATTTTATTTATGCGCATTGCTCTATGGGGGGCTTAGGTATCGTTCCAAGTATTGACGAATACCTCATACAAAGTATAATACAACTAACAAGATTGCTCATGTCAAATGATATGGCAATGAGAAAATTTATTGTGGGTGAGGTCCTTGAATGTATAAGGGCCCGATTTAATAATTTAGATAAGGAGATGGATATTGCGATGAAATGGCTGAATGAGGACATTGAGTGCGAGAAGCCAGGTAAACATTGTATGTTTTTAAAATTTAAAAAGTCTGTATATAGACTTAAAATCAAAATTTCTATAATATGTAAACTAACTTATATAGATAACATCTTTAAATTGGAAATTTATAAAGAAAATTTCAAAACGGAAATCAATAAAGACAATATTAATAATTGCCTCAAAAATAATGCACATTCTCACTGGCGAATGGTATGCCCTAGAATGGTATAAGATGATACATCATTGACACATAGCTGAAATAGTGGGGAAAAGTGAATTTTCAAAACACCTAATTAAATCAACAACATTGAGGGACAATCAGTATTTTTTTCTAATAAAAGCAAGAAACTATAGCTTTAATCTTAACTCCTACCCAACGAACCATAAGGACAAAAAGGATGTTAACTGTAGACTATGTGGGATACAATTGGAAACACAAACACATATCCTGAACCATTGTACTCTATCCCAAAATGCGCATAGAAACAAACATAATCATGTCCTTGAAATAGTACACAACGTTTTTGCAAGTAAAAAATATGACATTGATATTGAAAAGCACCTCCGAATGTAGTTTCAACCTTAAGACCAGACCTCATAATTAAGACCACACATAAAAACAAAACAAAACTATCACTAGTAGATATCAAAGTGCCTTACGATGACACCACAAATTTCTTAAATGCACGCAAGTTAAACCTCGACAAATATAGGGACATAGCAATTGAGACAGGTAAAAATAACAACTGCAAAGCTGCAGTCTACACAATTATTTTCGGATCTCTAGGATCTTGGGACAGCGAAAACAGTAAAGAATTACAGCAGTTAGGACTTGGTGAAGAGGATATAAAGGTACTAGGGAGCATGTGCATTAAAGCGGCTATAGAATCTAGTTACATGATCTTTATGAATCATGTAACTAATAACAAATAATTATCTAAAATCTTATCTCTTTTCTACAAATTAATATTAATAAGTAAGATCTTGCTTACTACTAATTGTTTTGATTATTTTATTGTGGTTTAGTATTAAGTATTGAATCGTTTTTTGTGTTTTTTGTTTAGGTTATTCACTGTTAAGTAGTTTTGTATTTATTGTTATCTACATATTTTGTCTATGTAATTTGTCTCCGTATTTTGTCTATGTATTTTTTCTATGTATTTTGTCTATATATTTTGTCTATGTATTTTGTATACGTATTTTGTCTAAGTAATTTATCTAAGTAATTTGTCTACGTATCTTGTCTTGGCTTTTTTTGAATTTCTCAAGATAAAGGAGGTGTTTGTATTTATTGAGTGAGGGACAAATTTAGTTTAATCTGAATCAGTGAATCTGAATATAAGCAGATAGAGACCCAGTCAGAGTTGGAGACGCAGACGCAGACGGAGATGGAGATGGAGCTGGAGCTGGGGCTGGAGCCGCACTTACCCGATAAATCCAATCGGACAGATGATACGGAAGAACATAAAAAAACAAAAAGAAACCTGATTTAGTCTGACCAAACGAAAAGGTCAGCCTAGTCCCCTTAAAAGGACACACTGGCTCTTAAGAGCCAGTTTTATTTGAAATAAAATTTATTTAAATAACCACTGATAACTTTCGAGAAGATCGAGTGCATTGACTTCTTAGCAACTCGATTGAGAGTAGAATTGTAGAGAGCCACGAGATCCCATGAATCTTAGAACCTAGTAGACATAAGTGACTGAGGGAGTATAAACAAAATACTTACTAGGATTTTCAACGGGTAGAACAACGACCGGAAAAACAAAATGTATAAACTAAATGAAACTTTTCCAGTGTAAATAAATAAAAAATAAAATCACCGATCACGCGACTAGATATTGAATGAAGTCATGACACGTTAGCAAATAATGAGTGATAATTTAGAAGAAAGGGTGCACAAAATAGCACACTTTCCAATAAAAATATTGTGCGGTGAGAAATTCTAAATGCCACGTCGCATGAGGGGCATGAAATTTTATTGATCAATATCGGCTAATTGCCATGCATATATGTACAGATATAAGTAGTGTAATATGAGGACTATGCCCTGTGGATATTTGGTTTGAAAAAAAACAAAAAAAACAGAGACCCCCTAAAAAAACAGAGACGACCAGATGAAGTGGGTAAATGGACTTTACCCCAAGCAAGGACAGGCAGTGCCTAACGAAATCACAACAATCCAATAAAACTAAATAGCAACACTATTTTCATCGAATGATTTGTGTATTATATCAATATATATTTAACTTGAGTTTTTTCTTGATATAAATAGTTCTAATTCCTAAATCAATTTCAAGTAAAATACATTATGATTAATGAGTAGTTTAGGCACCTTTAATTTAAAGACGACTACAGGCCTTTTAAGAGCAGCTCGCTGGATTCAGTATTAGACCGAGCCTTAGCAGTCCTAGAAGAAAGACTTAACTTTGGTGGCCTCATAACCAATAGTTACATCACTAACATTGCCTAGCGACAGGTAACCATTTGGTGCGGTTGAACGTTGTATGTATGGGTGCCAAGGTCATTAAACACCAACCCACCATAAGTTTGAGTTCCTTTATATAGTAGAAACAATGGCTTTGATTAAACCAAATTTGTTTGTTTTTCTTTTTGTTTACACAACTCTGGTTTTCCGTAATTAATTAACTAATTAGTTAATTAACGATTTTCAGTTTTTGTACATTTTATTGCTTATGGACATTTTCTGAAAATATTCTGATAAATCCATTCTCACCGTGATATTCACAATCATGTCATCTATATCTGACTCAATTTTCAAATTTGAATTAGGTGATTTAATGATTTTCAACGGTTTAGCATTCCTCCCAATCAATTCTAATTACATGGAAATTACATTCCGTTTAAAAACATCTTTAATTTAACAACCCCAACATTATGGTATAAAATTATGTTGCAGTGTATTTTATGTATTAAGTGAATATTTAATGTCTGGAGGAAATGTCAGTGCCCAGCCGAGCCACCTGAAAAAAAGTGTCGGGACAGTCTGGGGTGAATGCTATGTTATACTAGTTTTGTCACACTGAAAAAGGATGAAAAATAAAGTTTTATTTAACCAATATTAAAAATATAATTTTTAATAAACCACAATCGTATAAATAATAATAAATCTCAGTTGATAGTTCTTTATTTGTAGGAGGAAGGCTGGTCCCTTACTAATAGATATTCCTTAAACTTGACGGATTTGCTGGCTTTGAACAGAAAATGCTGTAGAAAGATTATTATCAGTTCCTGAGATATTATTTTATGGATTTTCTGGAAATAACTAGGTTTATAATGTAGAGAATAGTGTTACCAATAATGTTCAAATTTCGTTTAGATTATTTAGGTTAATGATGAATCTCTGTGAACAGCCAGAAGTCAATTTGCTTCTTTAAATAGATGGCAATTAATAAGTTTCAAATTAATTATTAATTTTTATTTTTTAGTTTCGTCTTCCGACTAGATCATTTTGTTCAATTTCGAATTTAATCTTTAAATTTAAATTTTCTTAGTCGAATCTTCCTTTTATCAATTTCTATATCGATTTATTTTTTTTATATGTTTCTTTTCCTTCCCTACAGTAATTTAATTAAGGGTATAAATAAAAACAATCAAAAAATTAATAAATAAATAAGGAACACCAAGCGGGGAAGATCACTACAATACACAACAAAAATAATTATGAAAACCATTACAGCTAGTATTATGATTGCGGTTCATCATAGAGTTGTTCTGGATAGTCGAATAAAATGAAGTATTGTTTTCTGAGTTCAGCTTTAAAGCATTGTTCTGATGTATGTCCATATCCTTTGTTGAGCAATTGGCTTCAGGTTGGGAGTGTGCCATGTTGTTGCAATTTATAGAAGGGGAAATATTAGACTGATAACAACAAACAGAGGGGGATTTATAACCGGATTTAAACTAATCATCGTTACAAGGACAATTGAGTTCCTCAGGGTTAGTACAAATCAAATGATCCTGTATAGGAGTTTTCATATTACATGTACATCGGCATATAAGGCATCAGTGGTAATATCTTCAAATGGTTGGCATTGAGGTAAATTGACAATAAACCAGGGATAATGTTTGGATGTAGTGGGTTCACAGCAATGCTTCAGATTCTTGACAGTTCTGTTATTGTCTACTATGGATGTAGAACAAGTAGTAGAAATGAGTATCACTAATCATTAGCAGTTTATATGAGGAATACTGATAGGTTCGATCTAGGATGGGACATTCTTTTTGAAAAGGAAAGTGACTTGCAGTTCATATAAGAGCTTCCAGTGTCAATGTTTCTTGAGTTTTATGTATTGTTTCTTCTGCATAAGTGAGCTTAATGATGTACTGTGTCTAGCGATTTGGATCTGAAGGTCTGAGGGAATCTTGGCCATAATTTCTCGGAGGAGCATTTTGCTTTCTCTAACTATTTAAGTTATAATAGTTAGGATGATGAATTTTATCATGACAATTATTATGGCTTTTTCATGGCAGATGTCTCCCGATATGGTATGCGGTATATAATGATTTGGATTATCAGTGTTATTACAACAGTTGACTTTGTGTTGTAAAACTAAAATCACAGACATGTGATCATAATTTCAATGAACCATTTCTAATGATGACATTGTGATGCGAGCAGTTTATTGTGTACATTATTGCAATTGCTCGGGACTTCGTGATTTTCATTATATTCTCAGGTGTGGCTAATATCTGGTTCTCGTTTCCAGCTGTAATTGATATTGAATATGCGGTTTATTAATGCATTAATGTGAGCCATTATTTCGATTTTATGTATCAGGGTGAGCCATTACTTCAAATTTCGTATGATAATCTACCAATGCGAGGATTTATTCATGGGACTCATGGAATTAGTTACACAATATGTAAAATTCGTTTAAATAAATGAAATCCGTTAATATCTACAAAACTGAATGAAGGAATGACACGTCAATCAAAATTATCAATAAATTTTTGCCAAATGTTTTGTACTATTACCACATTGAGGACATAACTAAAAGTAAAAGAACTTTCACCCGATATCGAGGTATTAAGCCAAATATAGCAGCAACACAACACGAAGATGAGGGATGAATAGTAATCGATTCAAGCTTAGCTAGGAATACAGTAGAATTAAAAACTGATTTTTTAATACACAAAAACTGATTTTTTCAGATTAAAACTGATTAAACTAATTAAAATTATGTGAAAATGAATCAGTATATATACCTATTGTACGAACCTAACCTTGCGTGTTAATATTGATTTAGTAAAACAAAATTTGACCTTGTTATTTTCTAGAATATTCTATTCTTAATTTTATTATTTTGTAGTTTAATTTGACAATTTTCTTTATAACTTTTAAATTGAATTGTTTCCAATTCAAATTATTTGCTTTTTATTCCATGTTTATGGATTTTCGCATTTTTTTTGGAAAATTGTCAAATTTCGGTCAAATTTTAATGTTCTCATGTTATGTTTATGTATATTTCGCGCGGATCTTGTTGCACTTTGTTATTATTTTAATTTAATTTTTTTTTCTTGATTTTATATTTAATTGTTTTTCCTCTCTCCTAATTTAGCATGGTTAGTTGTTGTTTTATAGGTCCGATTTTAAATTTACATGTTGTATTTGCATGTGTATTACTGATTCATTTAAACAATTTACAAGGCCATTTGTGTTCTGGCCCAATACTTCTCTCCACAAGTATAAGACACAACAACAATGAATGAAATGACTACTTAAAGTTCAAATCATTAGAAATTTTCGGGCGAATAAAATAACCATCGAGAACAGTTTTTCTCGGAAGAAATGGCATAGAACCAAATACAAATAACGATCAAGAACTCAACCATTTAGGATTTATTAATTAATGAGAACAAATACTGGCAAAATCCACAAATGTAGATAACAAATATTGAAAAAACGAAGCATCATAGAAACCATCGATACACTCTGTATGGATAAATCA
>CM039679.1:8548376-8550876 GCA_022537955.1 Schmidtea mediterranea | reverse complement strand
TGTGAACTAACATAATCCACGTATATTGAAAATTTGATATATTCATATTTGCTATAAAGAGTTTTAAAATATGTTGAAATTAAAAGTGTGAAAACTGAAAATACTCAGAAAGCAGAAAAAATGATAATTGATATTAGTAATTCTGTGTTTATCCAATCTATTTGTATTAAGATATATTTTATAAGTAATATAACAACTGTAAAATAAAATATCTGTAATATTCAACAGATCTCTATTAATATTATTAATTAATACTATTATTATTATTATTATACTTTAACTTTTTATTATTATTACCATTTCATTAACATTATTTTCGTCTATTATAATTTTATTATCAAGCATTTCGTCATCATGTGTGTTATCAACATTTATATTTAAAGATCTAAAATTTATAATTGAAGAATATTAAAATGTTTACTATTAAATTATCAAAAGTGGATAACATAACTAATTAATGATAATATTAAGTTAATTTATAAAGTTTTTACTTAAATTTTGAACTCAAATATATTTTATAAGCTAATTTTAACTTAAAGTATATATTTTATGTGTAAATATCTAATTGTGATTTGAGTGAGTAAATTGATGCACTATGTGTATATTAGTAACAGATGGCTATCAGGTAGGTACAATATGAGTAAAGAGGGAGTTAACACATAATAAATCAATAAAAAGAAAACTAATTTACCCAATGAATCAATAAAAACAAAAGCATATGGAAACCAATCTACACAATAAAACCCCAGTTATTTTATGAAAATATTTATTAAAATGACATTCTAGCACTATTGACTTTCCAAATTGGAGTCATGACATCATCTGAATTGATCCTCTATCCTTGTATAATGATAATTGTATACCAATGAAAGTTTTCAATAAAATTTACTTCTTTATTAGCAATATAAAACTTTGCATTCTCGTGGCCAAGATATATGTTGTTATCGCTTCTTAACTTGATATTCATTGTATTTAGAATTTCGTTTACTAATTACAATCTGCATCCGATATTATTGGGTATTGATTAATGTGATTGGCACTGAAAATTTGTAAGTGATAGAAAATCTGAGAAAATGTAAGGTATGGCTATAATTCTTCACTATCATAAATTCAGTTTGCATGTCAAAATAATGATTATAGTTGTCATCGTATTTATACTATGTATATAACCAATGCAATGATAATGTATAATTTTATTATAAAGATTCTAAAAATATTTTGAAATTAAAAATGTCAAAACTGAAGATACTCAGAAAGCTGAAAAATTAGCTATGATGTATATAACCTTAATGTCTGCATAACCTCTTCATAATCTCGAAGTTTGAGTAATAAATTGCATCGATATTGCATTTTAAATGAATGGATATTGCAATAAAATATTATAAAAAATCATACGAAAACAAGTGATCAAAACTTATCTATATATATATATATATATATTTTTTTATGATGGAATAATACCAGTTGAGGTTCTAAGGATCTATATAGAAATGTTTTGTAATCAAGTAATTCTAAAACAAATTGAATAGTTATACATGTTTTTGTTACAAATTAATAAATTTTATCATAATTCATTAAAATATTTAAGTAAAACAATATAAAAAAGTTTTATGTAAATTGTTACATTGTTGTATTAACTTAATATTGAATCGAAGTAATGAACCAGCAAAATTTATTTAAATATTACCATCAAATTATTTATGATAATTATAGTAAAGATAATAACGTTTTAAGTAAATTATTACAAAATCATAAAATAACACAACTTGCAAATACTGCGATAAATTATTTTAATAAAATAGTTAACAAATAATAATAATAATAATAATAATAATAATAATAAAAATAATAATAATCATAAATTTTAATAATTTGACAGATAAAAAATTAGTTCTGATACTAGATGCTAACTAAATATTAACAAAATATTTTAATGGGGATACATAACTTGAGTACTTAATGTAATGTTCAGATGGATGAATAAGGTTTTGTTAATCATATACGATTCACGGCTTTTTATGTAAAAATAATTGAAAATGAGTCAATTATCATCAAATTAATACTGTCCAATAAAGATATCATAGCTTGTTTTAAATATCTGATTTAATCGAATTTCCATTGATTTGTCGTAGATTTTGAATCTAAAAAACATACATTCAAAGATTTACTCACTGTTCGATGAAGGGGTTACATATCATTGTGGTATTAAATAAATCGGGAACAAAATTACTTTAAAGGGTTGATAAATGTATCGATACAAAGTTGACATATATGCACATACAAGGTTGACACAACTGCATTCACATGATATAACATTCACACATCTATCAATCAAAATCATGCATTTGGGTCGCAGATGAGTAATAAAATCAATCAAATAACAAAAATGAGCAAATCACATATAAAACACGATAATTATACATTGAGGTTATCAATTTTAATCAATGTGAGGTATTTATCACATATAAAATCTAACCTATTTCATACAATTTAACAGTCT